>MNPL01007284.1:26672-65377 GCA_002081605.1 Tropilaelaps mercedesae | reverse complement strand
ATATATATATATATATATGCATATATTTACAACAAAAATATTGTTTCATTAGGTGATTGTAATTAGGTTAAGGACTTGAAATAGTTTTCTATGAATGCACGGTAAAAGCCAAATAAATGTATTTACTGATCTAATTGTGATAAATGGGCTTTTTGTTGAACAATTGAACCCATATTGTTACATATTTTGTACGTTATACACATGTTATACTACCATGAAATAATGTTGAAATAGAAGTATACTCCGCTAAACACAATAGTTTGCCTTGAATTATATATGCATATACCACGACTCACTCAGCTTTAGATTAGTCAATCAGTTCCGAAATTGCGCTAACAAGATCAAGGATGATTGGTGAAATTGAAAAGTTAGTGCTATTTAAACCGAAATGTTAATAATTAAATACATTTTGATAAACTTGACAATGTGTAACAATTTTACTAGTGACACTTGGGATACAATCATGCTCCTGGTATTCTATGTCAAATGCATTCAAAGTCGTGCACTAACCAGTAAGATCTATTATCGATATATTACAGAAATCATGTAATAAAATCCTGATTTCGGAAGGCTTGCATTTTCTTAATTTCATTTAATATAGTATTCATTGAATAAATAAATTTGAATAAATGTTGAAATGAAAGTGTACTCCGCTAAATACTATAGTTCGTATTGAATTATAAATATACATATATTACGACTCGTTCAGCTTTAGAGTTGTCTATCAGTTCCGAAAATGCGCTAACAAGATCAAAAATGGTCCGTGAAATTGAAAAGTTGGGCGTCTTAAACTGACATGTTAGCAACTAAATTTTGAAAACTTGATAGTATGTAACAATACTACTAATGGAACGTGGGATACAATCATGTTCCTCGTGTTCTATGTCAAATGTATTCAAAGTCGTGTGCTAACCAATGAGATTTGTAATCGATATTTTACAGAAATCATGTATTCAGGGTCCTTGATAGTCTCACCTCTGTTATAGTATATCGCGCTAATGGAAACGATTCCGGAACTTCGCACAGTTTGAAAATTAAATGCCTAGCATTTTGCCAATCGAATTTGTCATTTTAAAATTGAACAACAAAATCCATGTATATCTATAGCATGCTCTATATCTGAGTACGGACCTACGATTATCAATTTAATGCTTTGAATCTAAATGGCCGTCAGCTCATTCTTAGGTAGAGGATGCTGGCTGCACGGGTGTATCTAGCCAAAGCTCGCTAGCTTTTAAGACGTCGAACGGTGGAACTCGGGAGCCGGATGGTGTATTGATGCTATTACTTGGCGTGATCTCTTTTTCTGTCGCTTTTTTCTGACAGGTTCCTCACCAAACCTACTTAACAGCTGCCGACGTTGTTAGTGGGTTAGTGCATAAGAGTGTGAATATTTGTTTTTTTAATCCATCGTATAAAAGTTGTTTATAGCTTGAAAGGGCTCTGAGGTGAGGGGCGAGAGAAAACGTTGCTGTTTGCCACACACCCTTTGACAAGAGTGGTAAAGGTAATCGCTCTAAGTTTAATATTGCCGAATGCACGTGTAGTGTTCCAGAAATCTGGGCCAGACGCTTCGTCAAGGAGACCCATTCTGTTGGCACCGGCGAAATTTGCTAAACCATCGTGGAAAATCTTCGAACACGGCAACTGGAGGAGAACCTCGACAGACAAACTCCAGACTCGGAAAAGTAGTACAAAAGAGCTGTGCATAATGAAGATGATCATAAGCGAAAATGATAGGCGGTTGTATCGAGTAATAACGCTAGAGAGTGGTTTGCGAGCAATGCTCGTGTCATCCGCAAATGACCGTGACGTTGAAATGCGGGATAATGAAGATCTGGGCGAGGTGACTAGCGAATCTGGTTAGTTTTTATTTTTCTCAAATTTTTGACACCTATCATAAAGAATTAGCATGGCTGGAGTTATTTAAATTGATGTTTTCTCATGGAATAGCGAAAGTACGTCAACATCGTACTTTAGTAAATATAACTGAACGAAATTATAAGTATCAATTAATGATGTGAGCGACATAATTGGATGACAAAATGACTCACTAAGTAAAGACTATGTTAGTGGAATATACTAACGCAAACTCGATGGAAGAACGGCTTGTTTCCTTATCATTGAATAAGGACAAAACTCTAGATTTTCTTATAAAAATATTTTAACGCATATAAAATCACCAAAGAGTTCAATTTTAATGTAGGCGTTAAGCTTAAACTCCGCCAAAAATGTAAGCAATTAAAGGTCAAGTCACCATACGATTTAACAGACAGTCAATAATACAATCTAATAACTTAAATGACAGGCGATGATGCGGAATCGGATTATTCGGATAGTTCTGAAAGTTCAATAGGCTGTCCCAAAGAAAAGATGGCTGCTGCAGCTTTAGCAGTGCGCTGTGGAAGCTTCCAGGTTCGTTTTTCATATTTTTTAATTTATTCTTACTTTGTGCATTCTTTACATATCTTAATCAGAAATTTTACGTAAAATGGCAGTGGGGACTTGAAATATAAGGTTCCCGGTTCGAATCGAGTCTTAATACTTGCACATTGTGTTATTAATGTATAAACTACTGAAAAAGGGTACTCTGTGGTTAGTACAGCGCCAATTCAGACAGTCGAAAGGCCATTGTAAACATCCATGTGTATCATTAAACGTTGACAAGAGAATAAGTGCATTAGATAATTATTAGACGGTTTCATGGCTAGCCAGGACAGCTTCGTTTCGCAAAAGCAGTTATGCAAATATAAATTGTTGCAAAGGAAAACGCCGCAAGGATAAACAAAGTGAACTTATGATTAATTAATTGTAACGTTCATCGTCGGCAACAGGAAATATCCAAAAAGTCCTTATGAATAGCTAAAGTAAAAAAAACGTAAGACTACTGAAGAATACAGCAATATTATTGTGTAGTGAAAAATAAGGCAGAATTAAGATCGATTGTACTTAGCATTATTCTTATATTTTAACTATTTACATATGAAGTTACCTCTATTGGTATTTAAAATGAAACTTGAAGTTTAAATTGTCGTAGCATAATCACTACTAAATGTCGATGAAGTAGCTAAAAACTCGTCAAGAAAAACATTGGAAGATATATATCTGGTTTAGTACCTTCAAAGGGCGAAACATTGACATATAAAAAATAGTGTGGCAATTGAACTGAATATACCGTTCGTTTTTAACTACTGGATTTTCCTTTTTTCGTGAACTCCTTTACCTGATTGTGTAAATTGACGCTTGGGTAGGTTACTTTGGATAAACTTTGTGGATAAACTTTATATAGGTTAGATTTCAACAGTTTTGTTAAACATCACCGATTTATAACTTTCTAGATCCATGTGAATGAATGCTTCTAGGAACCGGTTCACCTGGGAGGCCTGGCGCATTACCTTGAGCACATGCTTTTTATGGGCTCGGAGAAGTATCCAATCGAAAACCAGTACACTGATTTCATCTCGAAACATGGTGGTTCCGACAACGCATTTACAGAAACGGAAGTGACCGTCTACTTTTTCGACGTGAGTCAGCCGGCCTTTGGAAAGGCATTGGATATATTCGCAAACTTCTTCGTGAATCCACTATTTCGAGAGGACTCAATTGAGAGGTAGGCAAGTGAAAAGGTAAAATGAAGGCCGGTTGGAATAGTCAACAAACCTCCTGTTTGCTAATATCTTTAGCGCTAGATATTGTCAAAATGAGAATAGGAGGCGCACCCAAATTCCGTAAGTGTTTTCAATTACATGAACAAATTATATGCCAATACGTTAGACCTCTCTAAGCGAAAATTACGTAAAGTTAAACTCGCTATTATATGTTCTTTCTATTGAACTTACGTACTACCGCAGCCTCATAACCCCAAGACTTTGCTTATTCATCACACATCATAGCAATAAGGATGTTCCTGATCGTTTGCTTCATCATAGAATTTTCATATTGTACTCTCTAGGGCCGCAATATTATATGATTCTCAAGTATTTTGATGGCACAATATCAAACTCGATTCCTGTTTCTGTCCCTCCGTGTGTGTTTAACATACTTTGATCTTCCAGGATGGTTACTAAAACGGTTTTTTAAGGTTGCGGTTGTCTTAAATATGTCGCAGCTGATATAAAATAACTTTAAAGTGCCTTTATGTCATCTGTGCGTCTTCTCCGGGGCGCTCATCTAAATAAGGTCGCATTTAATATAAAAAAAAGTTTGATCAATACAAATAAATATTTACATATGGGCAATTAACCGCCTTCGTTTAAATGTTCCGGGCTAATTTCACATATAAGTTCAATACACATTCTTTCGTTTGACTTCCAGAGAAATGGAGGCAGTTGAAAGTGAATTTCAATTTCATCAAGTATCCGATGGTGCCAGACTTGAACAAGTGCTGAGTGAACAGGCGGGCAGTGGTCATCCGATGGGTAATTTTTTTTGGGGAAATCTTAAATCCCTCCGTGATACCCCAAAGGAAAGAGGCATAAGTATTCGAGATGAACTCGTCAAATTCTACAATAGTGAGTTAATATTCCTATTATTCCAGCTATGCCAAGATAGTATTTGTCATCGGTGTACTGAGACCCCAAGATCATAGAGTATTAGATCTAGCGCAAAATTAACTTGCATTATGCAGAGCGGTATTTGCGCTATGTTATGCGCGCATGTTGAGCTCGCAGGTGTGAGCTGAAGTATATATATATATATATATATATATTAAAATTCTGTTTTCTCAAAAATTTGGCATTTAACCAAAAACGACTTCTAGCACCTATACACTCCCGTACTAAGCATATCTTATATTGCAAAGCCGGAATTTATTCAACAGAAATAGATTTTAGGCTTGTTGAAAAGTGGATACGCAACTATATAATAACATAGGCTCCCAATAAAAACCCTACAGTTTGGTCATATTTTTTATTTTGGTCATGCTTGTCTATTTGTTGATTATTCTTAAAACATATTTTACCATTCTAACATAAATTATGAGAGCTTTTAAAAAAATGAAAGTATTTTATCATATTTCAGACTACTATTCTGCAGAATGTATGACTTTGTGTGTCCAGTCGAAGCACAGCCTGGATCAGCTGGAGCAATTTGTCCGCGATTCGTTTACTTCGGTGCCAAGGCGTCAGCGCTTACCCATCGTATACCCAAACGACCAACCGTTCAGCAAAAATCCGAGTTTTTATAAATTGTTCAAAGTGGTACCCATAAATAGGGATATAATGGTCAGCTTTAGGTGGGTGCTGCCTTCGCAAAAACATCGCTACAAAGAGAAGGCTCTCGACTACTTGGGATATGCTATCGGTCACGAGGGTCAGAACGGTATTCTCGATCACCTACGCCACAAGCTGTGGGCTTTAGAGCTAACAGCCGGATCAGAGGGCGATGGTTTCAATGAAAATACGATGTGCGCACTCTTTACGATTACGATAACATTAAGTGAAGAAGGTGCTCGAAATATCGCCGAAGTGACGAAGTACGTGCATCAATATATGCACATGTTACGCAAAAAGGGCCCACAACAATGGTTATGGAATGAGCTTAAACAAATAGCCGACTTCGATTTTCGATTTCAAGAAGAAGAGGAGGCTCGAGACTACGTCTGTAATATGTGTCAGGCTATGCAAGAATACCCCGAGGAACATTACCTATGTGGTAGTGAACTTTATATGGAGTATAAACCCGAAGCACTTCGTAAGCTCATGGATCAAATGATGCCAGAAACTTGTAATATTATGTATCATAATTGTGAATTTCAGAAAAACCCCGAGCAATTTCCCCTGCGGGAGCCTTGGATGAATGTATTTTACAGTATAGAAGATTACCCTGAGGAATGGAAGGAACTCTGGGCTGACGACCCTGAGTTCCAAAAGATGCTTAACCTGCCTGAGCCCAATCGGTATGTTCCAACAGATTTCTCAATTAAAAAGGATGAAACGTATGCCTTCGAGGCATTTCCTACGGTTATCGCAGACCGCCCAACACTTAAATTATGGTATCGGAAGGACCAGAATTTCCTAGTACCCAGATGTTTTATAGACACGCATCTGATCACGAGATTAGCGTACGCTGAAACTAAGACCGCTGTGTGCCTTGATGCAATGAGCGACATCCTTAGCCAACTGCTAGCGCAAACTAATAATTACGCCGAGATGGCGTCTCTCGAATACGATTTAAATGGCTTTAACTCCGGAATGACGATTACCTTTAGTGGTTTTAACCACAAATTGCCGTTGCTGTTCGACACTGTGATGGATACCCTGGTCACATTCGACTGCTCAGAGGAACTATTTCAGACCATCAAGCTCAACTTGAGAAAGCACTACTACAACAATGTTCTTATAAATACATATTATGGCGATGAGGTTCGTTCCGCTATAGTTAATCAAAAATACTACACGATGGCAGAAAGACGTGAAGCATTAGAGACACTCACAAAACAGGATGTAGTCAAAAACGCCCGAACGCTTTGTCACAGTGCGTACGTCGAGGCATACGTGCATGGAAATGTAACCTCGACTGAGGCGCTTCAATTGGTAGCTGGCTTGGAATCGAAGCTAGCAGCGAACCCTCCCGACCGGATGGTGGAACAGTTGCATGCCATCATTAGCGGGGAGACATATGTCCGACTCTTAAGCATTAACCCCGAAGACAAGAACTCAAGAATTATCAATTATTATTCTTATGGTCCAGCGCATTTCTATGAGGAGACAATGATGCAGTTCCTCGTAACGTTAATGGAAGAACGCTGCTTTCAAATACTGCGAACAGAGCAACAGTTAGGTTACGACACCCGGTGTAGCATGAATAACTATAGAGGTGTGATTGGTTTTTCAGTGTCTATCTCGCCTCTAGCGACAAAATTTACATTGAGTCACGTCGATGAGAAGATTGACGAGTTTGTCGACGACATGGTCGAAATGGTTAAGAAACTAAGTGCGGACGAATTCACCGCGGTGAGAGACGCTCTGATTAAAATAAAGCTGTGTGTTGATCTGTCAATGGAGGATGAGCAGAAGCGTAACTGGAACCAAATCGTGCAGTTTCAGTACGTGTTCGATCGAAACCAACTTGAGGCCCAGTTTTTGAAAATTCTCGAACTCGAGCGTTTCCGCGACTGGTGCTTGCGTGTGCTGCCCTCAGAAAACCGTGATAGGAAGAAGCTTTCTGTGCAAGTTGTTGGTTACGGCAAACAGGCGCTAGAAGAATGCGAGGGTGGTGCGAAAATCTGGAAAGAATTTGAAGAGAAAGGTGACAACAAAGGACAGGAAGAAGATGACCCTGATATTCCCGCCATGAGAATGCTTAAGCCGGTGAACCCCGGTAAAAAGAAGTTCATTGACGACGTTAAAGCATACCTTAGCACACTCGAGTATTACCCAGTTGTAAAGAGGAACCCTAAGGAGCCATTTGACTTCTGACCTGTATAACGTTTCCTATATTAAAGGTATAGTCCAAATTGAGAATGAATGCTAAATTCGTATTTAAATTTATTATTATCAATTAGATAAAAACATTTATCTGTGACTACGCTTAGTTATAAGTTATTGAGTTAAAAAAACTCACTTAAATTGGGAAAAGGGCTTAAATATCCTAATGTTCTGCTATTCATCAGTAGTTATTTTTATTAACTTGCTAAAATCATTTAGCCTGAATTGGAATAGTGGTTCGCCGCTTGAGTTCGACGCGGAGAGTTACAGCAACAAGCTATATCAATTAGAACTAGCGTCCATTTAGTTCAAACAAAGTTGTTCAATAGCTATAAATAAAAAGCACATACATAGTGTTTCGTAGAATCTACACATATTAAAGATATGTAGGTAATATATTCCAATTGATTTTGATGAGGTAAAAACACTTCCATGGGCTAAAGTGTTCTTACCATATGTATCTATACTCAGAACAAGCCCCTTCTTCAAATGGATTCTCTTCCAGAACTTCTTTCAGCCATTATGTATCTTCTCTAGTTGACGTTTGCCTATTGTCGAATTTCTGGAAATTCATCCGTCACTACCATCTATGCAATACCCGGGTAAACAATTTTCCAATCTCAAGGACAGAAAAGTCAAGTGGGGCGGAGAACAGACGGGGTCAGTGTGATGATTATGGCCGATGTTCCTCAAGAGTCCGTCTTGGACTCCCTTCTGAAGAACGTAGCCTGCGATAAGGTCTATAAGACTTTAGACCGGCTACGGTTCCTATGCGGACTATCTGGTTCTAGCAGTCATTAGAAAGTGCAAAGGGGAGATAGAAAGGACGACAAAAGAAATCATGAAGAAAGTAATGCCGTCGCTTGAACGCAACAGCCTGGAGCCAGCTGCTCAGAATGCAGAAACCATACCGCTGATTGAAAGAAATCAGTGAAAAGTCTTAGAAGATTCATGCCACTAACTAACAGAGTTGACGAGAACAGCAGGCGATTACTGGGAACAATGGCTAGTTCCACACAGTTCCACGCCTCCCTCACATCAGGTAGATACACTTACGCCAGCTATCATAAGAATAACATAGATAAACTGAGAGGCCTGCACCGGCAGCTGGCTATCTGTACGGTCTTCAGCATAACACCAACGCTGGCAATGGTGGCACTGACTATTCTGACTCTAAAAAAATCGTAAAGTTCAAGCGCCACCAAGATCCAGATATCCATAACGGTTGAGGAGGTTCTTTTCACGAAGAGATTTGGTTCGAAGAAAAGGACGCTCTAGCGGCACTTCACCATGGGCATCGATGCTATAGAACATTGTAGAGCCAGGTAGATTTCCACCTTAGCCAAACGATCATTGGACATGGTTGCTTCTACTATTACCTACATAGGATTGGCAGTGCCGCAATGTGGCTCCTTTATAAGAGAGGGGAAACTAACGGCATGTACCTATAGTTGTAGGTGAGACCTAAATCCCTACTGTCAACAAAGACCATTGGTTATCTCCGCATGGACTGACAGTCGCCGATCAGTATTACTTGGCGCTCCTATAGCCAATACTGAACAAATTTGAAAACTTGTAGAAATTTCTTTTGCGCTAAGATGCTGGAAATGTTAGTATAGTAATTATGTAAAAACGGTGGCCGCCGATGCGTATTCCAAGGAAGACACTGTTAAGGTTGACTGCTGCTTTTGGTCAACTCAAGGTGAGTAACTTATCTGTACGGCTGATAAAAAAAGTAACTCTCTGCTTAACATTGTCTTGATGACCAATCCTAACATAATTGTAGATTTAAACCTAGACAAAATGTTTCATCATGATTACAAGAGATGTGGGATTTGACATTTTTGGATTGCCACACTATAGCATCCGCTCTAATGGGATGAGAGATAGCTGTTATAAGACAGTTGCAGTAACAGTCAGGGCAAGCAAACTGGGTCTGCTAAAGACAAGGGCAACTTATAGAAATCGAAAATATTTAATAAGTCTTTTAATCTTACTTTTTTGTTTCAAAGCAAGCCATGTAGGCATTTGGTTACTATCTATCTGCCCGCATGTTTGGTTTGCCAGAAAGCTAGTAGTTTGTAAGATCAAGAAGTCATAATTAAAACGCAACTTCTACTGCCCGATCGCATTCTCGTTATACTTTATAAAGAATAAACTTGCTATCGCAGCGCATTTGCGTTAGTTTTTTTAAGAATTCCTATGATAATGCCACAGTCTCGCAACTCTTGCGAAATTTGAAGTAGACAGTTACCGACCTGTGGCTTGAAAGGTCATTTTGTGCGCAGTATTTGATCGAAGAGTCCATGAGATCACAACATTCTTTAAGAGTGACGGGCTGCTAGATCCAAAACAACGCAGGAAATCCGATTGTTATGTATTTCTCATATTTAGTGCATATATAGTGCTCATATTTATTGAGCGTTATATGAAAACAAGCAAACATTTTTGACTGTCGTTATTTTCGCTTTTCAAGAACATTAAATCTCATTGACCTCTGTTTGTTGTTTTTAAAGCTGTAGCATGACCGGGCAAATGTCTTACGGATCCAATGTCTATAATATTCTATATTAATTTTCTATATGGTTCTCAGAAGTTGCGTATTAATGTCTCTTTACTCCTAATTTATCTAGCAAAAAGATAAACATCAATTCCTTGAAGTAACATTGACAAGACACTACAAATGGATTAAAACACTTAACAAGTAGACACAAGTCAAGTGTAGGACAATAGCGAATTACCTAAGAAAAGCTCGCAAAATGTCGTGTACCATTTGGAATTCAGATTCTTTTTGTTTCCTAATCGAAAGGCTATCGCTAAAGCAAATGGTTCGGAGTACAGCCGGCATCAATTAAAACTGTATTATTTATATTTTAAGGTCAATCTTTAAAAAATGTAGCACCAAGTGTGTAGGAAATGTTTACGGTTTTGCCATAAAATAATATTTAATAACTAAATAAAAAATAAACAAAATTGTTATGGAAAATGTAAGGAAAAACTACCTGTATATTTTTCAATTAACGTGTACTTTGTGTTATCACGGTGTTGTATTTATTCAAGTGTATCAAATATGATCTACCGAAATATCTGCAAAATTTAATGAATAGTTGTGTCTCTAGGTTCGTTTTATGTGCAACCCAATATAAAATTTGTGTGTTAAGTTAAAATTTCAATCTATTTTTTTATAATGGTGAGTACCGTATGATAACATGGCTAAAAAAACCTCCAGCATGATTATAAGGGCTCCATCTGCATTAGTTCAATGCGCAATAGCAAATCCAAGTCGAATGCTCAGTCTGCATTTTTACAGGATGAAAACAATCCGCGATGTGCTCATTTGCCCTAGCGATGTGTGACCGTCGAAACAACTTATTGTACAATGGTTCAAAAATTAGTATTGTGTGGTAAATCCACTCCAGTATAATCGATGCCAACCTCCACGGTACCGACTATTTTCATCAAACGCACATTTATCGTTAGACTGAAAAACATATCAATATGTGGTTCTAACGACTTCGACGCCGAAGTTTTTGGAGCCTAGTCGCATATTTTATTTGAGCCGCTATTTCTCTAGGCTTACATTGTACCTACTAATAAGCACAATTTTGAAAAAAGTTTGGGGTACCTTTATCTCTGGAGCTGAGGGCTCCTCAAGCAATTCCTTAGCTCAATTCCGTGCTTTTAGTTCTTACAATTATTCGTAGCAAAACTTCGTCTAGACTAATAATTTCGTTGTATCAGTTGTAGTTTTAAATCGAATAAGAATTCGACAGAGAGCCCGAGAACGGGGTTCGCCCCTCCAGAATTCTAAATTCTATTTCAGCGTGCTCCGCAAAAAACCAGCTTCTTCTGGCAGCGAGGTCTGTACATTTTTATACTTACTAAACACGGATAAATGTACTAAGCTGACAAGAGCTGCGCTTGTGCCTTTTACCCACTCAAAGACAGAGGCTGCGGTGATAGCGTCACGGTCTTTGCGCTACGTAGATCTCTTCCATCAGAAAAAGATCAGAAAACAAAAAACAATATCAACACGGGGACGAGGCGTTCAACTAAAAACAGCAACGGAGAAGAATGCCGTTAATTAAGAGTGAAAATGATAAGCGGTCCTACCGCTTGATCGAATTAAGCAACGGTTTGAAGGCAATGCTCGTGTCCTCGGCGGCTCAACAGCCTCAAAGTGCCGTAAAGCGAGTCTCCCTTGATCTGCTTTCCAAGTACGTGAGCAAGGGGGCAATTTCCGGAAAACCTGGTTAGTTTGCCGTGCGCTATCTAGCAGAATAATATTTGATAGAAACACCATATACCACTCGTACTGATTTGAACTCCCTTGTAATTTTCTCAAATTTCACATCCATTGTCAGGCAGTGTTGAAGACGCTAATGCCTGCAGGTGCAAACAGATACAGTAAGCCTGCTTATACAGATAAATATTCCTCTTTCTTTGACGAATTTTGTTCACCAGTTACTCTTTTTACCCGTCGAGCTCGGTGGTTTGGTGCATTCTCGCCTTGCGACCGGAGGAGACGCGTAGGTGCGCGAGTTCGATCCCCGCCGTTGCACATTTACATTTATATGGGGTCCGTCTTACGAAGTAATGCAAAAGTGCTACCGTGGAGGTTTGATGTTGGCTGAGGGTCAGCCCTAAAAACATTTACTCTTTTTACCCACCAGATTGCTTGAAGGAGTCAACAGTAGTAAGGACTTACTCGAGTGACTCCCTTATAACAAATGTGCTCTTTTAAAAGTAGTGGACTTGTACGGAAGATTTCAGCTTAGAGGTTGAAACCATTTGTTATGGAACTGCACTAACGTATTACAATAGTATTCATGACCAGCGTCTGGTATGGCTATGATACGGGATTATATCAAACGGTTGTGATTTTTTATTCAAATATATTCTTCGACTTCAAAGAGTACTTAATTCAAAGTGTGGAACGCTTCACGCGTAAGTCTGGAATGTGCTCGCCAGCTTCGGATAATATTAGATATGCGTTGATGTTGCTTCTGTAGATCTTAAACATTTACTCTGCGTAGAGTCCTAGGTATGCATCAAGATCTCTAAACTGACAAACCAACGTTTCGTTGCATTTTAACGCCTATAAGTTAAGCAAAACTGAAAAATAGGACCGCTGTGAACACGGGAGTTTTGTTTATGCCTACAACATAATGTAGAACTTATAGAGCCTAAATTGTTACCTATGTATAGCAAATAAATGGCATTGGCGTTTACGTTAGAACACGTTCACTTAGCAGAACTTGAACCAATGAAGTACGGTCGAACATGCATATGTGCCAGATGTGCCAAAGAGTGAATGTCAATGCTCTGTGCCGTTTCAAGCTAGTGCTAGTAAAATCGAAATGTTGCTGCCTCCAATTACATTTTAGTATTTCTTAAGATTAAACTTGGGACAATGTGAAACGTCCTATGGATTTAACTGATTCGGTACCGCTCTCAACAGAATTTCCCATTATTTGTTTGGTTGACGTTATGCTCCTTGCAACTAACAAAAATATAACAGATTTTTCGCGGCAGCGTTACAGCAACTGTCGATGCGCGCGGAAACTAGATGCTTAGTGGTTGCAAAGTATTTATGGTTAGGTTAAATGTATCTACACACGAAGTATACTTCATTACAAATAATAAGATATGCAAATATGTGGACCAAACTATTATAGTTGCGTCGAGCTGCGGCAGATCGCACTGTTCTACCAATTTTGACGAGGCCCGACACAGATCCGAAAAAATGGCCGCCGCGGCTTTGGTGGTAAAGGTTGGGAGCTTCCAGGTTAGTATTGGGTTTCTGAAGCTAAAAAGAAGAGGGCTTTCAAAGAGTGTAGTCCAGGTTATTTAGTCTATAGATATATACATGGTATACATAAGAATAATATGCATGCATCTAAGTTGACAGGTTAAATAAGTTATCTTGCCACTTAGTCGCAATTTTCTAGCAGTCTGTTTTATCCGATCAGCGCAAGAATTCACATGTTGGGTTATATGCGGAATGTAACACTAAACATATACTTTGCGTCCTTTTGTTAGGACCCGGTTAACATCGCGGGTCTCGCCCATTTTTTGGATCATATGTTGCTCCTTGGATCAGAAAAGTACCCAAAGGAAGGCGAGTACCTTGAGTACATCTGTAAAAATGGCGGATCCATAAATGCTACCACAGCAGTTGATATGACAATGTTTCGATTTGATACTACCCAAGGTGCATTTCCGACAGCTTTGGACATGTTTGCGAACTTCTTTATCAAGCCGTTATTCAATCAAGACGCTATCGAGAGGTTGGTATCGACTATAACCGTAAAACATAGAAGGATGTTTTGTACTACAAAAATTATATAATGACGTACATTTCCGTAGAATACTGAGGCAGCTGCTAATCGTGCAAAGAGTCAATGAAAGTACGAGTATTAGACCGTCATTAAGTACCAATTAGTGAAATACTGCTTGCAACACCTTACTAGCAATTATTTGATGTTGAGAAAGAGCAGAAATGTCCTCATTCAGTTCTTTAAACTTGGCAACAACCATTTTGTCCAAAAGTTTAATCTCTAAGCATCAGCAATGTGAAACAATTGCTATTTAAAAATAGTAGTTGGCTTCGAATTCGGAAGAGGAGTATTTTTTAGTTTTGTTAACCTATGAACTGAATTTGGTAACGCTTGTTCCATTGACCGACGAAGTTCTATGGATAGGGATCAAGTTGTACCCCGTGCGACGTTCTCTAAATAGTCCGCTCTAGTTTATTCCACAACAATGATACTGATGATACTGGTAACATTTCTGAAATCTTTAATATTCAGCCCTTTAGCTTATCCACTGTAACAGTTAATGACATGTGAACAGGGGGCGCCTTACAGATATGGGCAGGAGATATTGCTAACGTCTGTTCAATGTTTTCCCAAAAGCATTTTTGCGCTTTGTTTTAGTTTCACTACATTGACATCACACGGTCAAGTTTAGTTTGTGGTGCAAAAGTAACATTTTAACGATTTATAAGACTCTACAAAGAAAAATATGTTTGGAACTTCCGCCGACAATACTAGCACGGATTAATCCGTAAAGTGAAAATGCGGTTCCACTGGAAAAATGTTTTAACACGGCTAAGACCGTTAGGGTTCCATCATGGAGAGCAACTAACGGCTATCTAGATGGTGAACTATGGGCGAATCATGACGCAGTGCTCATCAAGACCAACTGGTTTTTATGGTTATGCACCAGCGGGCACACCTAGTGATACCGAACGTGTGGAAGCGTAGAACTCATTGATGTATTAATATGTTGCTGGCTAACTACCCTTAGGATCTTAGAGAGGCATTCAGTATAAGTTAGCAGCATCAGTTAGCATTAAATGGTAGATTGCGAAGATTCTACGTAATTATTCAACAGCGTAATGATATTAAACGTGCGTTTTTGAGGATATTAGATGTCTACAACTTGAATTGTCACGTAATAGACTTTATTTTGTGATCACGGTTTTTATCGTGTATGTTAATCTGTGCTTGCTGATCACAGAGAGGTGTGTGCCGTGGACAGCGAGTTTCAGTTGGAGCAGGTGTCCGACATACGTCGCTCAAAAGAAATCATAGCTCGCCTGGCAGGTGATAAGCACCCAATGGGCCGCTTCGTTTGGGGAAACATAGCGACATTGAGAGATACGCCATACCAAGAGGGCATCAACATGAGAAATGAGCTGCTGAAGTTCTACAGTAGTGAGTCTAACTAATGTCTGAGTCTAATTGACCTTTGATGTTTTTGTGAGACCAGTCTATCCCCTTAACTTCCTCAGGTGTCTCAAGCAAAGCGCAACAGCACAAAATTAATTTTACTGACGCAAAATGTGATTTTTCATTTTGATAACCAGGGCCCGGGAGTTTTGCATAAATGCGAATGCATTTATTTGATTCTCATTACCTGTACGCACCTCCTTTGACGGTGTTTCCTTCTATTAAGTCCACTGATTAATGCCCTTTTTAATCATCTTGCATGATTTTGAATAAAAGAAACAAGAAAACATAAGATTCCGGCAGGCCTGTGTTTTCAGACTACTACTCTGCGGACGTCATGACCCTGTGTGTTCAGTCAAGGCATTCCCTCGATGAACTAGAACAGTTTGTACGAAAGTCATTTAGTTCAGTCCCGCGACAAAAGCGTGTACCAATCGATTATTCGAAGGAGTTGCCATTCAAAAACAGTCCAGATTTTCGCAAACTGATTAAGATTATACCAGTCAACAGGATAATTACGGCGATCTTAAGCTGGGTTATCCCATCTCAGAGCAGCCGATACACGTCGAGATGTCTCGATTATCTGCTGTATGCCATTGGTCACGCCGGACAAAACGGAATTCTCGATCACCTACGAACTAATAACTGGGCGTTTGAGTTGGGTACCGGTCCAGTAATAGACGGTTTCGACAACAACGCTATGTGCGCCATCTTCACCATAAACATTACGTTAACCGAAAAAGGTGCTGACCAATTTGGTGAGGTTCTTCGGATCATTCACCAATATTTGCATATGCTGCGAAAAAAAGGTCCACAAAAATGGCTCTGGGAAGAACTTCAGTACATAGCTGAGTTAGATTTCCGCTATCAAGGCGAAGAGGATCCAGCAGACTACGTTTGCCGTATTAGTAAATCAATGCAGAGGTTTCGCGAGGATCACTACATTTGTGGGGACGACCTCTATTTCGAATATGATCCAGACAATATTCAAGAAATTATGAATCTTCTTACCCCGGAGTCTTGCAATACGATTTTCTTGAATCATAATTTCCAAAAGGAAGCGAGCAGATTTGTGACGATTGAGCCTTGTATGGGCGCAGCATACAAAGTGGAACGCTACCCCGACAGTTGGGTTGAGTTGTGGGCCGACGATCCAGCTTTTCAGAAACAGTTGAGCATTCCTGAGCCTAATCATTTCCGTCCAACCGACTTGTCAATAAAGCAGGAAACTTCGTACGGCACTGAGCCGTATCCTGTAGTCATTCTTGATCGACCACGAGTTCGATTATGGTACAGAAAGGACCAAACATTTTTTGTGCCTAGAGCCTTTATTAACCTTCACTTGATAACGATGCTGCCATATATAACAATTGAGGGCGCCATATGCGTTGAAATCATGACCCACGCGCTCGCCCAGAAACTAGGCTCGATAAATAACCTCGCTGAAATGGCATCTCTATTAATTGACGTAAATGGCTTTAACTGGGGCACTACGATTTGCGTCGGCGGCTTTAACCACAAAATACCTCCGCTACTCGAAAACGTTCTGGATGCCTTGGTCAGATTTGATTTCTCGGATGAGTTATTTAATATGATCAAGTTGAAACTTGGAAAACTGTACCACAATAAGGTTCTATCGAACAATCGCTACGGGTACGAGGTTTGCGCTGCCGTCATTCACAGAAGCACAACGGTTGATAAACGACGGGAAGCGCTACGGTCTGTAACAAAATACGATGTCATAGACAATACACGACGACTTTGTGCTACCGCGTACATCGAGGCTTACGTTCACGGCAATCTCACATCGGTAGAAGCCCGGGATCTTATCTCAAAGGTCGAAATGAAGTTAGCTGCCTCTCCCATAGAAAGAAGGATGAATCAACAGTCGCCTGTCATTGTTGGCGAGACGTATGTCCGCTGCCTCGGCATCAATCCCGAAGACAAGTGTTCAAGAATTGTAAACTACTACATCTATGGGCCAGCGCACTTTTATGAGGAGACAATGATGCAGATACTGGTAAAGCTAATGGAGCCCCATTGCATCGTGCAGCTCCGGACGAAACAACAATTTGGCTATGACGCCTGTTGTAGTATGTACAACTGCGGTGGAGTAATTGGATTTATTGTGTCGGTTTCTCCGGCGGCGTATAAATTCACACTGAGCAATGTCGATGACAAGATTGATGATTACGTTGACAGCATGATACGGATGATAAACGAACTCAAGCAGATAGAGTTCAACATGGTTCGAGATGCTCTGATTAAGTCGAAGCAACGGGCTGACTTAACAATAGCTGGCGAGCAGAGGCGACACTGGGAGCGGATAGTGCAATTCGATTACATGTTCGACCAAAATCACATTGAGGTGAAATTTCTTAAATCGTTGGAACTGAACCGGTTTCGTCGATGGGCTCTACGAGTTTTGCCAGCAAAGGACCGCGACAGAAAGAAGCTATCAGTACAAATTGTCGGCCACGGCCAGGTTGCACTTGAAGAATGTTTTGGTGGGGAGGAGATTTGGAGTGAGCTTCAGCGAACCGATCGTAAAAAATTGAAGTTCGACATTGATCTGCCGATTCCACCAATGCGCTTACTTGCACCGAAGAACGCTGGTAGAAAATTATATGTGCGTGACTTCGAGGCATACGTCAGTCACTGTGAATACTACCCACCAGCAAGAAGAGATCCCCGGGCACAAATGGACTTTTAAAGATTGGATTTTCCATATAAAACGGAGAATAAATATTGGACTACCAGTACGCGGTTATTGCATACTTGACGTTTATAACATAAACTTGGTCATTATTAACTAGAACAATAAAAACAAGACCAGTTCTTGTTGTTATCAATCGTAAATATTCGAAGTGCAAATTGTCTGCATCACTTTGAAATCAATTAACTACTGATCTTCTCAATTTCAATGGAATTCCTGCAGAATGTGAAGCAGTTGTGGCGCAAACCGTAAATAGTGAACTTTCTAATAGTATAACATCTTGGTTTAATTGTTTGCGACAATTATACCATTTTATATTTTAAGCGTAGTGACCACACGGTGTAATATTAATGCTCAATCATTTCAACTCATGTATACACATATACATATACATATATGTACAAAAAGTTAATAATGAAGGTTCATCTGTTTTCCTTTGAATCGCTGAGTTCTTGTAGTATGCACTACCACATTCTATACAACTGTTCTATATTGTATATGGAAATTCCCCACTGTCGTTCGACCGATTTGTGCTAACCAAACACTGTAGGATCACCCATTGTAATTGAGGCGATGATCTGACCGCTTTGTGAAGTTTCCTGGCTTTAGCTGACGATTGAGCAGACGAGATGATGTGACAACCTCAAGAACGACAGTCGTATTATCAAACGGTAAGAAAAAGGAAAAGGGCTGATCATAGCGCTTAAATTGATTGTTTTGATAACCATGGGAGTCTACAGGCAACTCACATTTTGTTTGGTAGACACGGGCGTACAAGAGGCAATAAAATAGACGTACCCTTCAAAATATAATTTGTTTCAGAATGGCAGAGTATTTTTGTGCTGTATCTTTTTAAAAAAAGTGAATGAATATTTTAGCGTATTTACATATATGTGTACATATACTTCAATAAAATCTGTAGTCAGTTGAACGAGGGACTGGAGACCGCGTATGCTGCCGGGATGGAAAACTGCTCAATTAACATAGAAATCTCATACATTGTGTGCCAGCTAGCCTTTCTGCAAAGAATATAACATTCGACGACCGATTCGACAACCTCCAATTTGGTTTTACAGGTCACGTACCTGCAACAGAAGTCAAAGAAAATTTAAAAAATGAAGGATAATATAATCCAGTTTGCTGCATTGTCTCAGTTCGTATTCAATTAGGTTTTTTTCTAAATAGATTGTTTATTGAGTGTTACTCTCTGTTATAATTTGTAGCTGCACTGAACTAGTTACATACAAATCTAAACCGCTGATGTTGCGCTGCATTATGCAAAGAAGATTCCAGCGAAACACGTAATCATTAATTCAGTTCTTTCGCTAAAAAGTACAAGCGCTTAGTCTAAAAATTTAGCCCGGGAAATAGCGAATGCAATAGATTTTATTCAAAAAGCTTTGTAATTGCATTGTATCATTAATCTATGCTTTTGGTCGAGTAAATTCGTTTTTAGGACTCATATCTTTTACTCGGCATTGATATTAATGTTTTAAAGTTTTTGTTGGGAAGTGGGAAGTCGTTTACACCAAAAAAATGTTATCGCATGAGGGCATTCAGGCATTCGTTTTCCAATGAATACGAGAGTGAAAAGCGCGTGGAGTTATAAGAAACTCGGTATTAAATTGGAAGTATGTAAATTCGTTATAACTTTAACATTAAAAACTATTGGAAAGTAATTATTTTCTTTTAAAAAGCAGGTCATTATCTTATCTAAAGCGACGCGTCTTTTTTGCACATCTAAAATGTATCGCTTTGCTCATTTGTATCATTTAGCTATATGTATATATGTGTATGTATATATTTAGGTATATCTATATATATATATGGTGGTTCGAAGATGGAGCTCAAAGGCAGTTGTGGGACGAACCAATTTTTCGACGCTTTCGGCGTTGACGAAAAACAGTCGGTTCTATTGAGGTGAAAGAAACTGATGACATTAAAATAAATCTCAAGGCTCACTTTTACATCAGGACAATGATACGAAACTCAATCTATTGTTTCTTTATGCTTGTAATCCTGCTGTAATTTTAGTTTTTCCCACAAGGGCATTATTTTTCGTAGTAAAATTCGCTTCTATGTTTCAAAGGTTGTTAGCATTAAACTTAGTGTATATTCTAAAGGTAATTATACGTTTTCGTTTACTATATTACAACTTAGAAGAAAGAACAGGAATTTCTTGATGTTCAAAGTAAATGATAATGAATTAACATTAAAGCCTAATATCACTAGCGTTCTTGCTTACATTCAGAACTTTAAGACAACATTAGAATTTTTACTGCGTTTGAGTAAAAGCTCTCTAATTTAACTTAATCTTACATTCACTAAGGAATAAGGTTAGTAGGACGAAAGAAACATGTTAAAAGTGCGAAGGAGCATGTTTACATGCTTAGCTTACAAAGAAACTAAATAGAAATTCTGATTTAATACCGTGCATATAATTATCAACGAATGTACGCCTATGGGAACGCCATGGGAGGCTTATATAGCCTCTTTTTGTTATATTTAGCTCAATTCCGCATTCGCTTTTGGTTTCCAATGCATACTTACTTTCCTCTAGTAATATTTGGTATCCCTTATGGCTTGGGAAGTTTTCAATGTGATTTGCCCTAGAAGAGACTCCGCTATGCATAACGGAAGTAAAATATTGCAAACGCAAGTGGTGACAGATTTGTTCCAAAAAAAGCACACCCCATATTCGTAACCGACCGTAACTAATGGTTATAAGGGCATAGACCGTTGGAACTTCGTTTCACTGGATTGTTTATTATTAATTTTGATACGGAAATTTGTATTGTATTTATTTGTATTAAATATTTGTATGATGCCTAATGTTTCCTATAACAAACAACTGTGCTGTTGTATTGGTTTTTTCTGTAAAAAAATCGTAAGAAAATGAATAGTTTTCACAAATGCACATGTGACAGCCCTTGACTCCACGTTACGGCTTGAAACAATAAAAAACTATAAATTTAAACTGTGATAATGAAGATACAGAATGGACGCGACTAGTTTGTACACTTTTAAGCATAAATGTACTTACTGTTGCGGCAGGAACAGACTTGATAACATCTTCAGCTAACATCTTCAGGACCTCAGCATAGCTAAAAGCAAAGAAAATTTTTAAACATTGACCTAAGGCTAAGCATCTTCTCTTCAAATATTTAGGTGTTACTTATTATCAACGAAAAAAGCTCTATAACTTGAATGAAGCTTAGTTAGTAAAATAAGGTCTGAGGTCTTCTCAATTAAATCGATTTCAAGCAGACTTCTACAAACAATAGATTTTGTAGTATTTTGTTTGGATATTGAAATCTATTATCTGAAACCAGGAATAATCGGATGGTGCCCGTTCCACAAAGATTTGGAATACTAATATTATAAAGCTTGTGGCCTACCATTTCATTAAAAGACAAACAACCTTCATGAATTTTTGGAACAAATAACATAATGTATAAAAAATGAGCCAAAATGCTTTCCTGTTGCTAAACTTACACGCAAACTGTCCTAGTTGATGCTTACAATTTCTGTAACGGTGAAGTCATCTATTCGATTTAAGATATACTTGGTGTCTGTGAGATTTGGTGTTTCGCAAAAATTCATTTAAATTTTTCATTCGTTCTTAGTTTAAAATAACTCTGGCGTAACTGGCAACTGGCATTTCTAAAACTATGGCTTTTTGCGTTTTTGTGACTGAAAGAAAATATACGAGTACCACTCTAAGACCAAAACAGATAGCTAATTTTGAAAATTGGTTTAAAATACCATTGTAAAACATTCTTATTGGCACCATATATATTATAAACTTAATCGCGGTAGCTTCATAACAGTAAAAAGGAGTAAAATTCACAGCCAGGAAACGGAAGAGCAGTTTTGGCGCTTTTATAATAGAATAATCAATTTTCGTTTCTATAAATTAATATTTTACTCGTAAACTTTATGCGGTCGTCGACAAACCGACCGTTGAGAAGTCTCTGCATTGACGTCATATACATTGAAAATCACGCATAAATTAAAAAGTATTATGGAATGTCTATTCTGCGTCTATGTTTTTCAATCCAAATTCTTCACTTACATACTCTCTTGATACTACAGGCATTGGAAAACTTACCGTTTTTTTCGTTCATCTAATTGGAATAAGGTTAGTGAACTTTTATGTTGCATTGGGTGTTGAGTATATGCATGTCGCATGGTTTTCCCGTTAAGTCTTTAGTTCTCTTTTTAATAAAAAATGACTTCTTTTTGACGGAAGAGTTAGCACTTGATATCAAATCCATTAACGAAGATAGAAGAATCATGCAGAACATGTACAAGTATTTCCATTTCTAATGTTTTTGTAGAAAACCTATGCATTTCAAAATAGTATCAGATTATTTGATTTCGCTGAAATTGCGTCAAACTGCTTTCTCAACGAATGAAAGCGATAATACAATAGAAATTCCCCCAAAGGGAAGAGGCAATGGGCGCCACTTTAATAATACGTCCGGTCCAACTCTCCGCAGGCTAGCCTTATGAACCTCTAAAAACCTGCTAATAATATCTAGTTTTTCTAGTTTTCAAAATATTCTGAAGCAGCAGACAGTTTAATGCTATTTTCTATTTGTACCATTTTTGACAGATGGCACAAAAGTATTTTGAATACTTAATAACATATTGTTCTAAATCTGTTGTGTAGACACGGAGATGCTTATTTGTACTCCTGTCATAAATCGTCTTTTTTCATGGAAAAAGCAACCTATATCATTATATAAAACTGTGGTAATTATGATATGATTGTCAAAAGAGCAGAATGGGGTAAGATTGCACTTGCGAAATTCTTGAAATTACAGTACTCCCAAAAATGACTATGTTAGCTAAACACCTTAATTTGAGCAAATTCTATAGGAGACATATTTTGATTGTAAAGGCTTTAGTAGCTAAAAGTAGGATTTAAGCGGCAATGCTCCAGTTTATGCGTAGCCAACATGGTACATGTTGGATGCTGTTAAGAACGCCCTATGAGCTGTATGGTAGCGCTCAGAGTAACGTTTCTGTACAAGTATACACTTAATATATATCGATTATATTCCCTGGACCTCTAACATTACATTTCCATTATTAACATTACACCTCTTACATTTGCATTGAGTAAAAACTCCACTCTGTTTGTGAGACTGAAGGTTATGGCAAAGGTGCTGCACTACCTCCTATGCCTGCCACCTCCATTTTATTTGTCCAGACACCATATGTAACCGATCTGTCGTATGTGACGCCTGAAAAGTCTCCCATAATGCGTTACTACGTGTCATCTCGAAAACCAGGCTCGGCAGTGTTTGTACTTCTATTGTGAATGTAATCTCGAAAGTGCTCAAGGCCGGATGATGATATTCGCAATGACTTAGAGATATTTCGAAACCGAAAAAATGAATGGCTATGTAAAGAGAAGACGTCCACAAACGCCCACGATGTCTATCACTAACTAGTTTCTTTTTGGAGTGCGATACTACGTGCTATTACGCATGGTGGGGCTATATTTTGTTGAAGCATTTTATCGAGTTCTCATTCTAATTAAGCAGTCCTATACTAGGCGAATACACTGCCGTGAAGCTAGGGTGCGCGTTCCTTCATCGAAAGGAAAAAAACCAAATGAGGGGGACAAAGTCGGCCATGCGCGCAGTTGCAAATTAACTTAATAATGCAAGTGTAAAATAGCTTAGTTTATCAAAGTAAGCGTAAATATTGCAGTCTTTTGTGGACATGAGGAGACTTCGTATTAAACCTTACTCAAGGCCGAATCGAAAGGTATAGGAACTTGATATTGCTATAAGCAGAGATCTAAACAGCTACAACTACAGCCGATATAAAAATGGTTGTGATAACCATCACTTCCATCGCCACTGTAATTTGGAAAGTAATCAGCCCTTACCCTTAAGACGTTTCATCAAGCTAGGACTTTACAAAGCTCACTTAACAAACATGCACGAATCATTAGAGTGGAGGTGAGCAGACATTGAGCAGCCGATAAATGTAGTTAGCAAAATCAATTTCAAATTGTGTTTAAGTAAAGCCAGTGCCAAAACTATGCTTAGTGAACAGTCAATATTGATCAGTGTCGACTATATTTTGGCATTTTTTTGTTAAATGTATGGCTCACTGGCCACTTCTTCAAGCCACAAACCAACCCCTCAGACATCAATTTGATACCGCAACTATTAAGCTTTGTATAATAAAAAAAATGTATACGGTACACCGACCATAAACGAGTGTTTACACGTCACACAAAATCGAAGTTATTTTTTATGATGGGTGAGTACATAAATGCTAATATTATTAGCATTTATAATTACATTTAAAGACTAACGACAACAAGTACTTCCTACTAACAATGCAGACACATGGCGCACCAGTTCTATCATTCGTTCTAATAAGTATTTATGTATGTCGGTGATGAAATTTAGTTCACTGTGCGAATTCGTTTTAAGCGACGTTTTGTGTGAACGTAGAGACGACGTATTCGCCTTAATGAAAATACAATAGAGAGTAATGCTTGGATTATAGCGCTTCTTAGTCATAGACGCAGCTTACCACTATCAACGTTCTGAGACCAGAGCTTTTATCCGTAATGTGAGAATGTTTTAATGTAAACAATATGCTTCAAAACTGGCGCCTGAAACATGGATCGTTAATACCAATAGATGCGTTGTGTACATTTTCAATGTTTTCTACCAACGTGTCACTTAATTTAAATTTTAGTGCAAGTCACGTATGTATTTGTGTTATTAGTTTTCACAATTAGAGTCTAATAACAATGAAAACTACGAAATGTTTGCGATTTTCAAGTTTAGCATAGAGAAACTTACGTACATGGCTCGTAGCAGACTATGCCTATGTCCATGGGCTCTTCGAGGGTGCAGTTACAGGTCTTCGCTAAATTGATTCGCACACTTTTTCGCAGAGCTACTGTAACTGAAAGTATACACAATTTTCTGGACTCGTAACTATTTTTCATGCGCATACATTACAGTTCAGTGGAAGGTTAGTTGGTGTAGCATGTATGCTCTGAAGGGTTCCATGTGTTGTCGAATCAAATTAGTGTACCCACAGTAAGCATTTTATCAGAATTGGGTACTTTCAGATATCTTGATTGAGAATTTGCAATAAGAGGGCACTAATGCTACTTAGCATTTAGTTTCTCAAGCGCGTAACACAATAAGATTTTGACCGCCTTTTAGCCTAGCTTTTAACTAACTTTCGTGTCCCGAACTTGAGCCTGCTGCTCTCATTCATTTTCGAACCACCACGGATTCGATGTGGAGATTCGTATCACCACCTATAATACTCATTGTCACGAAGCATTCCATTTGATCGAGAGCCTTCTTGACGAAACCGTTGACGCCGAGAAAATTTCTTGGCCATACCGAGGATTTTGGAAAATGTGTCTCGTACATGTTCTCTAGACGATCTGAGCTCCGCTGAAATGATTTTAATGTAAAATAATGTTTTTGTATATGCATCGATCTAAAGTAACACACGAAACGGTGCGGAATTTTTGTGTTTCAAAAATTTGCATTGTACGGGAATGACTATACCTGTGTTAGACGGAAACTGTAAATGAGCCGTTTAAGTGCCTCACAGGCTTGGTGAGATAATGACTGGTTAGAACAGCGTTCCACAATGAAAGCGCACAAACACGAGGTGGTTTCCACGGCAAATCAATGCAAATGCTTTCACGGTATAAGAAAAGTCCACGGAGTGACGTCCATAAGAAAGGCTAATTATAATTTGTAAAAATGGTTGAATCTACTTCGCTTTGCTGATAATGATTACTGCGTCACGAGAAAATTTCTGTGATGAGTCATTTTTTTAGTGTAGCTCTTGTTCCACAAATAAAGGAACCCATATAATCTTTATACAAAAACCTTACAACATGCCTTTGACTGATTTGTTAAATAGCTAATGCATTCATGAAACAAAAAATTATTATTTCAATACTTCCGTTGGATCCTCACGTAAATGGCGCGTGCAGTTGGTATGAAGACCGTCATCGTTAACATCCGATATTTCTGACAACCGCTGTACGACGAAAACAAAGCCGAATTTGTTGTACATTGGTAAATATTCCTGTACTCTGGCATTCAGCACCAAGTGCAGGCCATGGTCGACCTATGAAAACTTTATGAATATGTACCTTTAGGGATCATTCAACTCATCTATTTACAGATGGGCTCACATTCATGTATTATGACTTTTTAAAAGCTGTGTAGCACCCAAATTTACGCAAATACAAAAATTATTGAGAAAAAGGGCATACTGTATTTATTAACATATAATTAAGTACATAGTATCTACGCCTTACCTGACCTATACTCTTTATTGTGAGAGCACCCTATATTGCAGGTTTACGTCAATCGGTTTTTCCAAATAAGATTATGCATGCTCCATTATGCACCTTCGACGTGAATGTTATTTCTAGAAAAAGGCGACTAGACTTATTAAAATAAAAAGCATATCGATTTTAGTAGATTTCTCATGTGTGTTTTAACGTTTTATGTTGCTTTGGATGTGACCTAATTTTGCTACGCTTGAGCTGATCATTAATTTTACAAAAGAAGGTAATATTTAGACCAGATAAGAGATTAATTGTCCCAAGAAGCTTCAATCAAGAAGTGAGAAGCTATAGATCAATCTCAGTGACAGCTTATTTACCTGTGCTAGTGTTCGCCAAGCCCGGAGCCGCCCTTGCCGATCGGATCTCTGTAGGTGAAATATGATTTTAGACATTAATGACTCATTTGACCCTTGACAGGTTTTCGATATTCAGCACGCGCTTTTTCTCACTTAACTCTTGGAATGATTTAATAAAGATTTCTTGATTATTCGAAATATGGGCGCATTTAAAGTATGGGGAGTATTAATATATTCGTAGTAATTTCTGGGCTACGTATACATTCACGGCCCACTAAAAAAGATTTTGCTCGCAAGCGATGGATTTGATGAAATACCTTGCACTTAGAAATCGAGTGATAAAAATGAAAACATCTAAAACCCTTATACTATCAGTAGTATGTCTTAAATAGAAAATACAGAAAATTTTCTGGAACGTTATTAATGGCATTCCAGATGAGAACGAACCTGTGACTTTGAGGATTTGCAGTCGTTAGTAACTGGTGTCACTCATATCTAAAACGTTCAACAAATACTTCACAAAATTGCATTTCAATTAATCAGGCAGCCGAAGCTCCCTACAGAGTTCTTCTCCTGACACACCCGGAATTGCTCGATGTTACGATTTATGATAAATTGTAGACTCGCCTTTTTGCGAGTTCTGTGCCGATTAATATGGGCACTACAAGCCACTTATTAGCTGCGTTAAATATCTATTAAAAGCCTATTTCTTTACAATATATGACTCCAGTTATCAAGGTTAGAAATCATACCCGATCCCTGCTTAGCTTCGACAATTCCTCCATTCCTTTATCATTGGCTTCCTTGTACAACACCCTTCTATTGCAGTTTATAAGGCCATATCACACTTGTATTTTTATTTTATTTTCAAGTGCATACTAGTACCCTCTATGCGTATCATACTATGAATGCTAAAAATATATTTCCTAATGCCCCATACCAGGCTGTCGCTCATGGGCTTCGATCACACCACCACGGTTCTTTATGTTACTACTGAAATTCGAGAATAAATTAATGATACCAAAAATTCTTCAATTCTTCTGCCAGTAAAAATGATTACCCTAGAAATTACCGAGATTAAAAAGGATAACAGCGGTCAAACGTGACATCGTCATGTGTTCCCGTAATATAAACACTATAAAATAGATGGTTCCTCAAAGCATTAGAGGGTGCCTCAAAGCATTTTTCGTCTAATAGTCTTTACTGTGTAATTTTACCGCGTTAGCACGTATAGGAGCTCTCTCACGTATAGGAGGAGAAGTGCTCAACTGTCCAAAAACAAAAATGCCTAAAAATGCACAAGTATTTTTTTGTTAAGCAATTCCTCTCACATTATCTATGGCGGTATAAAACAATTAATCAAATGAAAGGTAAAGTCAAAAATACTGATCGAGAGACCATAATAAGCAAACAAAAGAGTGGCTTACATGGTACAGCTATATCCATTGATTGCACACACAAATACAACACTTTCGAGGCGACGGCGGTGTTTAATGAGAAGTTTTTGAACTCGAGCCAATGTAATTTTACTGGTATTTTCCTTCTTTGGACATCACTAACTTGAGTTCTGTTACCACCATTCGCTTGAGATCGTCTATCAACATGGCTTGCTCCGGTTTCTATAGAAGTCGATATGACCTAATGTGAGGTCGATTTCAAAAACAAGGACCAAATTAACTGTTCTCGTTAAAGCTTTGGAGCTGAAAACTACAACTTTGTAAATCCTTTCGAATTTGCTGCTTGTTTGTCTCGCCGAACATTCCATCCTTAGGTTAACTTGTTTCTCGATAACCTGCGGAGTTGCCATATTTGTACCATGGCTTTATTCTTACATTTTGTCGAGTCAACTTTAAGGCTTGCGCTAACATGCACTAAAGCCTCACATTACCCTAAACCAAAAACAACTCCACGGCTGACTTTCTTACAAGTTATTTGTAGTGAAAACAAATTTCCAACCTGCTACAAGTATATTCGAAAACCTATACCTAAGATGTAACCAAGAATTCGATTTAGATTAAGGCTCTAGAATTCGTGTGCGAATAACATTATTCCTGTTCTTCTAATTGTTAATACGACCTATAAAGTAAAATCATAATTCTAATAGGGTATGATCGTAGGGTTTTTCAAACTGCTGTACTTTCAAATAGTACAAAGAATTGAGGTCACTCTGACGTAAGACTTCAATGATGTACTCCAGTATTTCCTCTCGAGTCTAGAGTTATGGAAGCAAGATTCGATTGCATTATACAATAGACAGATCAATTTTTGACGGTAAAAAAACTTCTTAAAAAGGCTCTAGAAAATTGATAAGAAATAAATAAAAAAATTGAAAATGATGTTGTGAATCTATAACTGTTCTTTTATCAGCCCCCACGTGCAACAACTGTAAAATTCAAACATACAAATATTCTTAAGGTGCATGAAGCAGCATAAATTGCACTGAGAATTCAAGAAAATTCCGGACTAAAATTGTTTTTTCTCAAAGAAAATGCCCACGCTGGCGTTTCATTACATCCAAAGTAACGTATCCAAAAATAAGCAAAACCAGGAACAGAAAGAAACACATACAGGCGCTCAGCTTTAATATAATAGAGTAGATATGCACCTAGGGGCATATCGTACGTAAGAGTTTTCATATATGTATCTACCGGTCGTTATCTGCTATTACATTTTTGGCGAATGTACCAAAAGCGAAAAAACTGCCTTTATTTTTGTTTGAGGAAATCTTCGATAATAATAATAGCAATAATGGTTTACAAATAATATAAAAATACATGATATATTTATATATAGATTTAAGAAGTGTCTCGGTCTGAATGTGAAAAAGTGGGCCACTTGTGCAGTCCTCGTATTCTTAAGAGCTGATACCGAAAGCCGCTGACATCTGTAAAGCTTTATATTCCCAGATAAGGCATTGGGACGTATTGTTGTCATCTTGATGGTGATATAGTGATAATGATTATTGCGATGATGATTACTATAATTATTATTAGCACTACTACTATTATTATATGCGGCTGTTCTAATGATAGGTGATCAAGGAAGCATTACAGACCAGGTTTTGTTTTTGGCAGATTGGGCTAGCCTTGAATGCGGCCTTCCCACATAACGTTTTTCCTTTAGGTAGTTCAATGGACAGGTCATTACGCATGGAAACTTAATTTCCTTTCTCTTGTGCACGCAAATGCTACTTGCTGTTGGAAACCTTGTCAGAACAGAACAGAACTTGTCATTACAAAAAATACTAAATATTTAAAAAGACCAGGGAGAGAAAAAAACTGAGCTGACCTTGTACTTCGTAGTACTTCGTACGTAGATATTCAAAATGTATTGAAAAAGAATAGTTAGTAAAGCTCTTTATGCCCAGTGACAACTTAAAACATCACTGCTTGTTTTCAAAAGTAAGCAGGACCGGCAAGAAAAGCGTTTAAGTTCATCCGTGCTATACTTTCTGGTTCACTTTTGTAAGATAGAAGTACAACTTAAACTTGCTCGGCGTAAGCTGCTCAAATGTGATGTTAACATATTAAGCAAAAACAGTGGCCAAATAAGCCAGGAAGCGAAAAGGGTTAACCAAAAAGGTCGAAATTTTCGTTGGCTCTTCAAGTTAATAGTGAGAGGTCAACATCCCACCACATTAAAACTGCGAGGTATCGATATTACGCAAGCATTAACGAAGACAAACGAAGTACAAAGATTTACTCATTTTCATATGACTATTTGTTGTCAGTTGCCTCTTAAATATTATCATGTTTTGTCGTCTATAGCAAGTTGAACAATAATGAATGTATGTATCTATGATGAATATTTAGTTAATGCGTTATACGGAATTAAACCGTAAGTTTGTTATTGCTGTACTATCCTTAGGACAGCACTCGATGTTTTACTGATCCAGTCTGTTAGGTACTCTATATCGTCTACAGTTCTTCTACTGTTCTTAACAATATTTTTATAAAGTTTCACGGTACAAATGGTGCTAAGTATCGAGCTGTCTGTGGGCCACAAAATACCAAAGCAAATGTGACTCTCAGCTCCTTGCTTAATATTAAGTGAAAGTAACGTATAGAATTCGTAAACAAAAATGGCTGGAGACCGCATTGGTGCGTCAGCATAATATAATTTTATCTTACTTAACGTGATCGGATAATATTTGCGCTGTGATAGCGATTGCCTTGGTGGCGAGACCTGAGTAAACCGCAAGCAAGAGTGCCACTCTATGCGTGAGTAATGTTCACCTGTAACTCTGCCTAAGCCTGCAAATACGGGCCGCATGTTTTATTGAGCATTTAACTAAGAATCAATTTTTCAACAGAGAGAGCGCATGCACATTACAATTATCAAAAGCTTTTCGGCGGATATACGAATATGTATGTATACGTTTCATCATCGTTTGAGCCGCCTACCTGTGGTTTCTTTGGAAGCAACTGGCACCAAGCAGGGTTTCTTTTCTTTAAGAAGAGCTAACGGGGCCCGTGCAATTGCTCGAATTTTTAAGAAGCACGTGCATGATGGTCTTCGCCATATGAAAAAACGGGACTCCGGCGTCGAAGAAACAAAGCATCAATTAAACTTTGCATGAACCTGTGTGTTTTGATGCTCTTATAAGAAATGCATTGCCGCCGTGTCCGCCAGGGAGAAATTTCTCAAACGCAAAATTTGTAATGTGACAATAACCTTATAATACGGGTTCTGCAAAGTAGGTGGGGTAAAGATATATTTTATATGCAAAGAGCTCCGAAAGTTCAGAAAGTCAGAAAGTTCAGCAACTAAATTCAACAATCTGTATGACTAAAAAGCGCAATGCCGAGAAAATCAATTGTCGAGCAGCACGCGCCAGATACTTCCGGTTAGTTTTTAGATCGAATTGATTTGCGTACTAATACGATCAACTTTGGTGTACAACTGCTTATTAGGGAGATTTCATTATAATAAAGCTACACTACAGAATGATATATCATTTTGCTGGAACGTCAATGAACGGGAATTCGTGTTTCAAATATTTTTTTATTTATATTTAAATACTTATACTTCCGTATCGCTCAAAACGGACTTCTACCATTTGCTATTTCTTGTGGCATATCAGGCGAATAAATAGATAAAGTATTTAAATGAAAACATTCTGCTAGATAATCTATCGTCGGAATCGCTTTTAGTAATTAAGTTACAAGAATAACTACATCAATTTAAACTAGAAATGTGAAATTTACGCCTCCTAATGGTTCAATTTAATTTTTAAGCACTAAGCTTAGAAGTCTATTTCGTTTGTTAGACAAATGGATCATAGCAGACGTCGACGATGCGAATTCCTGCCAAAAGCAGACGAGCTGAAAAACCGCCAATCCAGTTTTGAAGATATGAAGTAAATAGATGGTCGTGGTCGCACGACACAGGAAAAGTGCATATTTGTTCAATTTAGTGTACAACGGCCCGCATTGAACCGAACAGTTTTTTTTTTAAAAACCATAATGAATTAGGACATTTAAATGTTGTGTTGCCTTACAAGCAGTTATAATATCATTAAACATCGCTAGTAAAATAAAAATCATCTATTTAATTCTACGCCTGCACGGAATCATAAACCTTTGAATTCGGTCAGAATCATTTTGTAACCCACTGCAATAACAGGATGCTTTCACAGGCTGCGATAACAGAAAGGCTTATCCTTTGTTGTGTGCTCGTTTGATGACACACAAACAGAATATTTCTTCCGCAGGGACAGTTTCTAAACGAGGACCACCGAGTTCCGATCTTAGTGTAATATATTACCATATATTCTATATAGTAGACTTTAAGACGTCTTGAGACCCCTTACAACAAAGGTTGAAATATGAATATCGAAAACTGCAAGTAGAACTTAGTTAGGTATTTCCTACAGCACACCCGGAAATAAACATTGAAGATTGTACTTAGAAGACACTAAAATATTTCGTACAGCATACTGTGAACACAAGCACAAAGGAGGACTTTAATGAAGAGGATGGTAAAAAATCACTCCGATGTACTTAAGTTGGCAATTTGTTGTTATTGTTTAACCATTCAATACTGCTATCTCAGGTCGTTCACATTTTTTAAGATCTACTAGTAAGATTGCTTTGCCCTTTTCCCGCGCTTACATGCTTTGCGCCCTTATTTTGCCTCGCGTCAAGGGGTCACCACTAGCGCAAGGTCGTGCGCGCATGCGCGTTGGCTCAATGCGGATACCTTTAGGCATTTCAAAATCAGGCACGCCATTGTATGTAATATACCGTAGCATCAGACCTAGTATGGAGTAGTCGGGAAACGCCGTATATTCAGAGCGGTCGAGCATTACTACCCTTTAGTTCATTGAGCTCAACGCGTTTCTTATGTCCAATAAAAGTAAAAAGCAGACGCTTTTCATTCACCGTCGTGCTTTCTTCTACGGTGTTTTTATTACGTGCTTAGAGGTGGTGAATGTAGGTTGGCCAAGAATTTGCCGATATTGAGAACTAACGAAAAGCGCACGTAGTTTCGTTCGCTAAGAAAGAATCTTCTTTGTTAACAACGTTTCGAATAATGGCCGGCTTTTTTATCAGGGCTTTTACAAAGCTTCTAGTGGCATCAAATATAGTCCAAGCACTTTTCCATTGGCGATCCCATCAGCTGCGGAATATCGGTACAATTCATACCCTATTTCATTTTCTTCTCTCTTTTCTTCAGGATGGATTAGGAAGAACAGCGCAATCTAAATAAGTCATCTGACTAAAGCGAGTATACATCCAGCCTTTTTAATGACAATCTGATGCCCTAGACCCAATTGCCGTCCTCCACTTCGACGTACATTTCCTTTTTTTCACCTCGTTTTAATATGGACGCGAAAATCGTTCCGCGAAAGAATACCGAAAGATGTGTTTTTCGTAGGTGCTGAAGAAGATTACTTCGTCTGTTTGATATGGATGTAGTTGTCTTTTTCTATGCATTTTTGTAGCTTCTTTTGTTCTTTCTTCAAATGTCTTGTCCACATCCCCTCCTATTCTACTGAAGTTAGGTGTTCGACCATGGTCTAGGATCACTGGGTTTTGTTAATCGATCTTATCGAGCTATTCACTTCTTTTGCTGTTGCGACTAGCCTCTATGCTACTTGTTTATTCTTCCCAGAAGTGGGAGAACACCGGGGAGCGTCCGAGAACTGGTACTATAAAGCCCAGTACAATCTCAACGTTGTAAGGATGAAGCTTTCTGCATGACTTCATTAGTTTTTTTTTATTTTTCTATTGTATGATCAGTTTCAGGAATTGCAATTTTATTATTCATTCATTGCCTCCTGCTAGTAGCAAGTACTCTGTTAAGTCCACTAAACAGGGAGGTATATAGCTCTCACGCTACGACCGCACGTTTGGGAAGTCGTGCCTGTCGCGAACCTTATTAAAATTCATTTGTAGTAGGTGAAACGGTTTCGTTATGTATGGCGTTTACCTGCCTCTTTTTGTGAGCGAATCTCATCATCTTAATTTTTTTGTTCTTCTTCATAGTTTATTGCCTTCAGCATTTGCTCCGTCGGATCAATTTTCAGCTGATGCATAAGATTGCGTATTCTCGTTTTACGTCCAAATTAAAAACTACCGCTGCACCACATTCCTATTTTTTTGAAAATGAATATCTTCGGTTGCATTTGTCCGTTTCTACATAGGAACGATACTATATATAATACGATAGACTCAAGATTCTCCTTTTGAAGCTTGAACGTTGCCTAAATTGTGTGCCCTACTATAAAATCTTCCCTTATTTCATCACAATCCTAGTTACTTTTCTCAAACAGATCCTTGTACGCTTTTTTTCCTAAACTTGTTTCAATGGACTAATCGTATCTGTGTTCGGCAATATAAATATGTACAGTACAGCAAAATTTCGGATGAGCATAACGATTTATAGCAAAAAAATTGCTCGTATCCGTAACGAAGTTCATAGTGGTCACTAAACAAAAAGTAAAACACACATTTTGTTAATTATAATTACAGAGAAAAAATTCCCTCTGGTTAATCGAAAAAGAAACCACATTAGGAAATCAGGTTGTATCAAAAAAGTAAATGCCTTAATTTTTAATTTCTGAATAAAGGGAAATAAGCTGCTTTTATGCCCGGTAAACGACATGAAAACATTTATTCGTGATCAGTGTGGCTAGATAATAAGTGATGGTTTCACTCAGAACAAATCTTTTTGAATAGGACACAGCGTATCAACGTTCTGCGTTATGCAATTCTTTCTTGATAGAACTGTCACGAATTACACTATAAGTTGTGAGAGCATAATTTTTTCCTTCCATATACTGGCCGTAGTGCATAGTTACGAAAGATCAAACACGTTTTTAGGTATTTCGTCGGAATGCGAGAAAAGTATAGGTATTTCGCTAAAACGAGAGAAGGAATGATATTGAAAAAATTGAATAAGAAAAATGTTTTACAGCTTTGACAGTATAGCACAGTCAACTCTCAATTATTTAAGTGCATGATCTGCATTATTTTTTATTTCGATTTATTTTGAAGTGTTAAGTCCAGAAATATGCAATTAACAAGATCAGTAGGGCAAAGTTGCAAAAAGTTAATATATAAAATGTTCTAGAAGTCAGCAAGCTGGTTTTTTTTACTATTAGTGATCCTCTATTTGCTTTTTTCAGACATGAGTTTCATGAATGTTGTTTGCGAACTTTGTTTGTACCGTATGACCACAGAAGCTATAGCCAAACTTATGACGGGCCGCCCTTTGGACCAAGTAGGGAAAACGGGGTTGCAGAGGAAAAACCCCGTAGCTAGTGGATAATTGGATAACGTATGTTTGTACAAGAATTCAATAATAACCACGTCGTCTCCTGCATCGGTTGCTACCTAGACGTCGCATAATTTGACGTTGGTCCTTATTTTTCAAATTTACCAGGAAACTTATCAGATGAACGGAATATGCTTGGTAAATAGAATATGTTTAACTTTTCCTGGCTCAATTGTTTCGCGAGCGTAGGCTAATTATAGAACTAGACTCAATAATCAACACACCCCAAAATTAGAAATTAAGAGGTGATGGCAGGCTAAATTATGGGGCTAATACTGTAATCGTTGGTGTGACGATCTGCTTTTTTGTCCCTGACTCTTCTTTTGATGTCAGGTTATTAGTATAAAGGCTCGAGTAAGCGCTCCTTTGGCAGCCCAATTTCAATTCATGTCTTAGCGTCCTTGGCTGTCGTTTCTCAAGTATTTCGGGGTATCTAGAAATGTGGTTACTAGGCTGTCTAAATATCTACGGAGCTTGTCATTAAAGCTTGTAAGATCTTGAATTGTTTCTTGGCTCTCGCGAAGTTGTTCGCTAAGCGGGTAAGCAGGCTTTTTGTTTACCAGGGAGTAGGCTATAATTTCGTATGATAACTGGGTTATGTGTGGCGATATAAACTATTATATTACTGCACACTGTGTAGCTCTACAGGCGATGCGATGACCTGGTCCAAAATAGAAATGGACAGTTAATACGATGTAAACGCTTTTCGTCTACTGACACCAGTCCGAGATGACTGTTGAATATCCGTTTGCAAACTCAATCTACTGAAGTATTACCGTTTCAGTGATACTAAGTTATATTATACGCGAGGTACATACCTCCACGTAAATATTCATGGTATTTTATCATGAACTCATTCATCACTTTACCATACATCCTGTATGTTTAGCAATTTTTAGAACATATGGATCTCTGACTTATACACATATAGCTTTATTCAGTCAAGGAATGCTTTAGCACCTTGCCTGTACCTTTAGATACATTTTATAAATACGCGTAAATAAGCCTCAAGGTGTCAAGTGCATGGTTCGGTTAAATGGGTAGTCTCTGAACTTTAGAAGATTGTAGGAAAATATATTTTAGGCGACAGCGCCTCTCGCACCATTCGCGGAAAAATAATTTCAGAGCATTAAAAATCAAAATATGACAAACCTTTCGCCTCAAGTCCACGAATTATCACGCTATCGTGATAATTCGTGAGCTTGAGATAAGCTGTAAATGCAGATCTCATCTGCATTTACAACTTTCTAACGGGAGCTCTGAGTAATTTAGATTATATACCTTAACGAACGTTTAGTGAAGATAATAAGACAAGGTTAAAAGCTGACCCATATGTGCATCCTAGTTGAAGCTGCAAAGCTACAAAGGCCGGGTTAATTTGTAGTTTTAGGACCTATAACATGCTTTGTATATATACCGTATAATTATATTCCTAATACCATTAATCTGTACTTATAATGTGTGAGATTTAAATGGTTGTTGTTTCAGCTCTGGAAGATATCTAATGAACAAATAGATGAAGCTAATGTGTGATGGCTTTACTCGGATGTCGTCGTCATTAGGAGTCGATTTTCAGAGGGTTGCATATTGGTTTCTCCATGGATAGGAAGCCCAACGGATTTGGCCCATCATTGACAAATTTTGTCGACGCTAGATATAATGGCATAAAAATTGAATGCAATTTGTTTAAACTCGATATACGTTGAAAATCGGTAAGTGGTCAAATTGCGTATTAATTTGAGTTACAGCTTTAGCTAGCTTGGGTTTAATATAACAAACTCTTTAGTTTTACGGCGTTATTTATCTAATAGCACATAACGGAAGTGGTAAGCCATAGTGTTATCCATGCTACCTGCATGGATAACACTATGGCTAACACCATGCTATACCTGCTCAGTTTAAGATTGCGCTAAAACCAAAATAATATATTTTTTTAAGTCAGATGTAGCATATACACCTTTTTGACTCTATTTCAATGATATGGTTTTTTGTTACTCTTGGCATTTTTTTATTAACGCTAGATATAGTGCCAACAAATAATTAAGCGCAATGTGTATAAACATAAGATGCGTTGGAAATGAGAATAATTTCCGTTAATACTGTGAGTGGCAGGGTAATCAACGAATATTACTTACAGGTAAGTTCGATTTAGATCGAACATATAAAATAGTTTTAATTAATATTCTAACTGGTTCAGATCCATACTTGAGCTTTTCCTTGACGGTATTTTCACTTTTCATGTGTGTCTTCAAGTAGAATGGGCTCCTTCACGAAGCTCTCGAAGTGGACGATTCGAAGAGGTATTCATGCGGTGCTATTAAATTTCAAAATGTCTCCATAGTATAAATGAGAAAAAATCTAGTTTATTATCTACCATAATAAACTTATAATCTAAAGATATAAACGATAATAATAATAATAATAGTAATAATAATAATAATAATAATAATGCAATTTGAATATAGTACGGTTTCAGGCATTGTCAAGCTTAATCATATACATCAAGAAGTTTATGGTTGTACAACTCTATTAGCTAAGGTGATATTTGCTCATCATAAAGAGTAGTAGCACGCGTCAGGTTATAATGTCATGTTATAATCGAGAATATACATCACTTTTTTGCCCAGGGCAATTATGTTTACTGGTTCTAATATTGATACGCTTCTTACCGTCATATTTTTCTAAATAAAATTTCGGAAGAAGCTTGGCACTCTTACTTAACTAATGAATAGTGTAGAACGCACAGTTTATAACAGTCTTAGAGTTAAAACGATGCAAGACGTCACTCATGAAGGGAATCGTCATATGCAAATAACACTGTTGAAAAAATTTAGTAAATGAAATACGTGAAGAACCACGGCACATCCCTACCGGCTTGTAAAAAGGAAGATAAAAACAAATGGAAGCAAAAACGTCCTGAAGAACGAAAGAAAGGACATGATATATAGGGAGGGTATCATATTGGTCGCATCCCTTTGTGAAACACTTGCAAGACGTTTTAAACTAATAGTAAGAAAAAGGTATAGGAATAACACGGTTTTCGATTGACGGCCCGGCCTAATCGTTCTTAAGGACATATCTGAAGTTGTTTCACATGCGGCGTTTGTGAGCCAGGGTTTTATTCTTAACATTCCTGACCGACGCGAAGAACGCATCTAATTCGTTTTTCACGAAGGCCATCTTACTAACTCCGTAGGGAAACAAAGCGTTCAATTATTTGCCACGGACTACCTTTAAGCGTAAAAATAATATAAACGTAGAGCGATTCCAATGACGAGCATTTTAGGGCTTCAACCTAGACCCCATGCTTTAGAGTCTCATTATGACGGCGTTCTAAGGCTCAAAGACACTTCCCCAGCAGTAGATCTAAGAGACCTACTG
>MNPL01007284.1:0-15908 GCA_002081605.1 Tropilaelaps mercedesae | reverse complement strand
CATTTAGAGGTATTATTCAGTATAAACGACCTAGAGAATGGGCCTTATCATATAGGTTATTTTATCAAAAAGAAAACTCAAAAAAGCGTCATGGTAAGAATGTCTCACCTTATCAGTAAGATCATCGACCAGATGTTGGTCAGCTAGTGAATCTAAATCATTTTGCTCGTAAGAAAATGAGGACCTGAAATAAATAGATGCTATGATTAGGTATACTATTTTATTAAAAAGTCAATTTTTAAGAAAAAAGCCTTAACGTCTAAAATATACAAATACGTTTCGATACTGATCGATACATATAATAACAATCGATACTCATAATAAATTTATAACAAAATATGAAACTATTAAGTGAACGAACATTTCAATCTGTTTTTCTTATTAGATGCCCTAGAATGCCTGATAATGGGTATTATTATTGTGGGTAATAAAAATGTGAAGGGGCAATGAAATTCTACGTTGTTACTGACAAATGAATCAGACTGATCGGAAACCATGTGTATATTCTCGTGTCGATTCCGAAATTAGTGCAAAATCTTCCTTGTTTACAGGTTTTTTTGTTTTGTCACCGTGTTCAAAAAAGTTTTTTCAGTAGTCACAACCTATTTATCTAAAAATTATTATTTATTATTCTATAAATTTAAAATGAATTATCTATATTATCTAAGCTATGAAGAACACTATTAACCAACAATGATTAGAACAATTGCATTGATTAACAATAATGCTTTATTCTCTACTAATAATGATAAATATCAATGCTGGGCCGTTAGCAACGTTTAATAATCTATAAAGGAGGTACAAAGACGAGGGATCTCATAAATTAGCATTAGCACAGTCAGTACTCACCTTCTAGATTGAGCTGAATTAAAAGAAGCATTAGCTACAGCAGCAGCCGACAGCTCTCTTCCAAAAGACGACCCGCCGAGACGCTTCGAAGAGCTATGAAAACAGGTGCATAGAAAAAACACAATCGATTAGGTACGCACCTTTTTTATGCTCGAACTTGGTCTGTCAGCAGAAGTGCAGAAAATCTGAAGTTATTTAAGCCAGGTAAATTTGTAGCATGCAGAGTAAACGTGTAAAATGTGCAGAGCAGACAGACAGGGCCAATGCATTTAATAGTTAATATGTGTTATCACATATTAGTGCAAGGTTCAAATAAATTATAAAATTGCAACCGTAAATTTGCCCGATACACCGATAGAGAACACTAGTGGACTATTTCGGGGCCACTAGTTCAATTTATTTTGGGCTCAGAATTACCAAATGCGCTATAATTATCTAGTCTGTTAATGAACTGTCTTATTCAAGAATTATGTTTGCTTAGTATACATACATGTTACTGTCACTGTGCTATTCTGACCCTTTGGTTAGCTACCTTTAGTTCTGTAGCCAGAAGCTGTAAATTCGTTGCTCAGAAAGCACCTTACCCAACGTAGCACTCGCCGTCACTTATAACGGCAAATCAACGTAACAGCATCTATATCTATGCCATGGCTGCCGCTTATTAATGGAAATGTCAACGAATCAACTGTGCGATTCGATTATTGCCGACACTCAACATATAATTAAATGCATTCAGCGCCGATACAGTCTCTGCTGTCGCATTATCTGCTCCTAGAGTCTTAAGCAGAGCTAGTTTTTAGAAGCCGTACCCTATATATATATATATATAAATGATATTAAACTGATCGTGCCATATTATTATAGGATTGCAACCTCCAAACAGCGTATAGGCATATAAACACTTAAATTAATATTGAATAGCTTATTATCATTCACACTTAGGTCGTATCCGGCTGGTAAAATGCTTCTCCAGCGTGCGGGGATAGTGATTTAGCTCTTCGTTCTTTCCATGATTGTTAATTAAACACAAGCAAATTGCTAATATCATAAGCCATAGACAATCGATAGATTTGGTCTCAGAGAGACAATTTATAGGATATGTAGAATTAGGTGCATTCCAAACTGTGTTATAATAACAAAGAATAATTTATTCCTTATATCTTCATCTTATATTTTATACCTTACCTTATACCCTATATTTTCAATCGCTATTTAGTTTTTTATGCACAGCGCCTAAATATGAGCCTGGTATCTCGCAAACAAGAACCTCAATTTAAAATATAATTGGCCGTGGGTGAGTAATTACACATTCGTGTAATAAGATGGCTATCCGTCATGGTTGCCTCGTGTATCTGCTTTGGAGCTTATGTGCTCGTACGAATTGATAAGACACGTAGAGATGTAATTATCAAGTGTTACATGTAATGCACCTTCATTTAAGTTCTAAAAAAACGAGATGTTAATAAAATACCGGGAACTGTTTAGTTTAAACGACGAGTTTTTCTCGTGTTGATGACATAAGTAGTTACTTATGCAGAGGCATTCTAGAAACAAGCCGTTTTAAAGCAAGATGCCGTTGATCGATTCGCTTCTACTTAGTCAAATTGTTATTGTTGAGTATCTTATGCATATGAAATAATGGAAAAATATATATATGTAGCTAATGAGGGAAAAGAGCAATATCGTTTTCACGTGTTCCGCCATTGTTAAAATGTAAAATCTAATGCGATTAAATTTTATTCACTCTCTAGTATTCATACTGTTAACAATCGTCATATACTCGTTTCAAAAAAATCGTGTAATCATAACATGGATGCTTAATACACAAACTGTTTCAGTAGACATTCTTTCCGCCCAGCATGTATCATTTTGTCGCTTGTCGTTCAGCTGTAAAATTAACGCGTATAACTTGTCACTGGGAGGTATCCTTGACTGATGGACAAGCCAAGGCTACGCCACGTATTCGTTTAATGACAGTTGTAATAGGAAGAAACTGATCTTCATACTTGCTCTTCGCAGTTTAATCGAACTACGTTCGTTTGTCATACTGACTGGCAGGAGATAGTTGAGGAAACATTACTTCATGTGCCGTCGAGCGGGTACCAGCTTCAAATAAAAACTATTGCTATTGCCACCAGTTTCGGCACTAGTTAAAGTGTGTCTTCTCTGTGTAAACTAAATGATTTGAAACCTAGGTAAAATTTTATTCCTCGTAGTAGTTTTCTACCACCACTTGTTTCCACCTTTCAGAATAGATCCATATTTTTCCGTTGATTTATCTGACCGCTGAAGAGAAATTTTGAAACGCATTAGAAGACTATCGCCGTTTGTGGATACCCGTCGTTATAAACATAGGTCTATTTTTCAAACTATATGAATCCACCTTGATAGAACCCTCTGCAAGTCAGCATCTCCGCAAATTGCTTGGACAGTATACACTACATTTCATTCATTCAATGATTGCGTGTAAATCATCTGACATGAGACTGTCATCATCATTCATCATTTTACAAGTACCAAAATCATCACCAAAACCGATGCTATCATTAAAACCATCACCAAAATTAAATCTCAGTGCCTAGCGGTGCTGCATGCTAACTCTGCTCTCTACAGCAGGTGAATAAGTGCAACCCATCCTAAACTTACAATATCGCCTCAAGCTATCTAACTAACCAAGAACTTCTCCGGATACTCGTTCTGCTCCAGGTATTCCGATTGGCGAAACGGCGACTGCTCGGGGAGCCTGGGCAGGCTTCCCGAAAACTGTTTGAGTTTCTGCGAATTTTTAAATTTTTTATTAATCTGTTCACTACCATATTGAGCTATTGTAAATATGAGGTTGTGCGCACACATGTGAAATGGCATTCTGAAACAATAATATTCGTGCCGCTGGACGAAATATTATAAATTTACGATACACTGGTCGCGTTGACATTTACAACAGAAATGACTAAGATACAAAAAATGGTTCAGACGCACTTTTCATTCATAAAATATCGCATTAAAAAATCGCCAAAGAACAAATATACACTGACAGTTATTCAAGAATACAAATGATCAATAGCGAACTACTATTGATATTAGAGGTCAAGCTTTAATTAAGTGACAAACCCTTTTGTATACCTCCTGTTTTCGAAAGAATAGCAGAAATAAAAGTGCCTGAATCTAACAGAATTGCTCAACTAAACTGACACTGGACTTGATTATTGATTGCTAATGAAAAAGTAAATCTAATTAAAAATACAAACGAAATTAATTTTTCTATTTTATAGTGGACGTTTTTTTGTGCACATTCTTCTCTGTGTCGATGTCACTAAGTTGTAGCGAAATATGAAAGAGAACGACGGAAACCGTGATGGATCCAATGGTTTCGACGGGAGATCTAAAAAAATGTATGGTATTATTATTTGAAAGAAACTTCCTTTGCGATAACAATACATTGCGATTCGTGCTTCTGTGTTCTCTCAAGTCACACCTTATGATCGGATGATCGCCATATTATATCACGACCAGATATTTGTGTGGATAACTAGTTCATGTCCAGAAAAATGACGCGTTTGATTATGCCAGTAGAATGGTAACGGCCATACACAAAAATTAGAATTATTGCCATTAATAATATCGTACCTGATAGTTGAGTTCAGTGGCGGCTGAGAATCATCCTCTTCATCGTACTCAAAGCGCTCCTCGGTGCGTTCACCTAAACCCGAATCGGCTGGTGATTGGGCGCGCATAAGTGAAGACAGGGAAGCTCCTTCAGATGATGGTAGAACACCGACCGTAGACGCCGTGGAAGACGTAGGACTCTGCGATTATCATCATACAAAACCAACGCGTAAATTAATTGATTACCACCGTTCTCAACAAACGACGAATTATGACAATAACATGCGATAAGCTTTTATCTTCGTTAGTCACCTCTTTTTATTCTTTCTGCAAATCTAACAATGTAGCCTACTTGCTAGGCGAGGGTTTACAGCACTCTTCGGTACAAATATATAGGTACAGCTTGAAATGCCTTTAACTGGAATAAATAAAAGGTCAAGGTTTCTTTCAAACAGCTCCAAATATAATAATAATATATATTAATTAAATTCGTTGTTCGAATCTGCCTAATCCCGTAACCTGATAGTTGATAGTAACGTCCCTTTGTTGGTTTAAATCGTTAACGACAGCTCATAATATTTTCATTTCATATAATTTGCAGGCAAGTGAAACGCTCCATTGCAAACTACTTTGGCAATGTCAACATAATAAAACTAAAAGCTACATGTGTTGCTCCGTTCATCAGCTTCACTCGAGTCGTTTTAGTCGCTTCTGATAGGTGCAAGCCTTCAAGGCTTTCTGTTCCATTCCAACTAAAGCCACCTACATAAGCATCGTCACACACGCGCACATATACAGGATCCAACGATGACAGATGATTGAGCAACAAATCTTCATATTTCCATTTCCCACGAAACAGTAATTTCACAATATGTATGACGTTAAATATAGAGACACATAATAGCAGTAATTATCATGATTTTATATAGTTATTTTTATTCATGCAAAGTAACATGTTGATGTATCATGGGCCCATAAAAAATACTGCACCGATAAACACAAAAGGTTTTGTATTTTTGCAGAAGCTGACATATTGACCATACATTGCTAATTAACCCACTAGGAGAAAATGCGTACAAATAGAGAACCAAAGCCAGATCTTCCGTCTAACGTTCCGACAACAAACGAACAAAGTTCCGTCTAACGTTGGGTCTTTTCACCAGGGACTTAAAGAGGTTCTCTGATAGAACATCACAAGGTGGTCAAGTTACAGCCGAGCTCATAGATCTTAGAGTGTGATCACGTTTAGATCTCTTTTCTAAATTGTATTTATCCGCCCGTCTTTTACTCACGCGAAACATCCTTTCATGAACGACAACAGCACCGACAAATCCGAAGACAACCACCACGACATTCTTTAACCGCCATCATCAGGATCATTCCTCCAAATTAAACTTTCTACTCCTCGCTGTGATTGACCGGATAATACATCAACAAAGAAATAGCGTACAAACCGGAAGAGACGATAGACGCAAATACGAAACTTCAACAACGCATTGTAAGGCTAGCCATTATCAAATCATCGCGTCGTGACACATCATACCATACAGACAAAAACAAATTTAATAATAACTGTAAACAACGATAATGTTCGTTCCTCTTCTGCTTAGCAGATGATCAACAGTGAATGAAAAACACGATTCAACGTCAGCCAATATTGAAAAAGCGATAGAAGCAAATGTCATCAGGGATCCTATTATGTGATTTTTGATCTTGTCAAGTCTGAACAGAATGAGAGGACCGCGGCAAGTAGTCAACTGGCCATAACGAATGATACTATAAATTCTATATTCTCCACTATCGGTGCACTCCATAATGCTCATAATGGCAAGAACGACTCTAAGCATCTAAGTCGACTAGACTAGATTGGATCAAAACGAATCAGTTATTGCTCAGTAATCATAATTTTATGTGATTCAATTTTGTGATTGAGTCAAATGTAAACACTTTTCAAGTCTTAGTGCAATCATTCAGAAAGCGAGACCATTCATTCTCGAGTCAAGGGCGCCATACAACTCACATTGGCTGAATTTTGCAACTGGAATTTTTATACAATGTTGTAATTTTCCTAGTTTTTCAGCTATTATAATACGAAGCCGTAAAGTGTATCGAGTCACCCTGCGTCACTGTAGCTGTTTACTGTTCACCAGAGCTCTCACAAAAATTTCCTTGTTGTTTTGATGTCCATTCTCGCTTTGAACTTAACAAGTTTGTTCCATGATATCGGTGAAACCATCAGTTAATGATAGGAATGGGAATATTCAACGACAAAGTATGGATCTTTAAATCCTTACAGATGTTTATTTGCGCCATAGAAATCTGATAGACTAGGTCCAATAATAGACATAAGTACATCAGTATACATAAACTAAATACGTTCCGTTTAACAAAAACGAGAAATAACAAATGAATTCCATGAAAAAAGAGCAAAGAATAAATAAATGACTCAAGGCTCCCATTGTTACTGACGCACGTAAAATTGAAACGACTTAGTGTTAACGATGGGCTACCACTCACATTCAGGGAAAAACTTAATACCAACAGGTAAATTCATGCGGTGGCATCTGTGCTTCGTGGCACTTTCCTGGCAGATTTCTGCGTGAGCTTTCAATTTATCTTTCTGCCAGCCACCATAACTATTATCATTCGTAACGGGTACCACTAAAGCTGCTGCTGCTGCTGTCGCCTCGTCATCAATCCGTGAAGGTCCCCTTTCCATATTCTCTGATTCCTGTTTTATCGTCAGTTTCAGCTAGCGCTTCTCAACTTCTGGGAATATTTCTTCGTCAGATTCTACTGCCGTTGGACGATGACACAGTTGGAGCCAACTTCAACGAGCGTCGACCGTCGACGTGGCCATCTACACCAATAGAAATATAATTGGCTAGAACCGTCGACATCTTTCAGTCATCTGGACATGATTATCAAACACAAGCGCATACAAACGAAACCACGAAAACACGGATAGACATCCACCAGATCGGACAATAGGACAGCTTCCTAGCCACGTACCGCTTGGCGACACATCAAAATTTTGTCACGGATATTGCACAATCATTTTGATATAAATAGATATTTCATAAACAGTCATACGCAGGTGGACACAGGAAACACAGGAAATCAAGAGTATGTTAAGAAGACCTATCAACTCTTGAATGTGATCATCTACACTTAGACGAGTAACTTAGATAAATTCATATCAAGCAAGAATTTTTCCTTTATTAAAGTAGAACATCTCTATTCTGTAGATGTCGATGACGGATTAGATTATCCGTGAAGTGATCACGAAAAGTGTAGTATTTTAAAATAATAAGTTATCCATGTATGCATTTGCGCTGAACACTATCGTTTACAAAATGATTTTGAATAAATGAGGAAAATAATAATTTGCACAAACACACACGGACAACGCACAATAAAAACATGTCTCAACAACGATACTATTTACTATTGCATTAGTATTATTTTATCGTAGAATGCACATTTTTCTGAAAAATTTACCTCTTTTTTATCTTTATATCTATCGGCTTTCTCTACTCACTCTCTGTGAAATAATCGAACTAGGTCTTTCTATATTCAAACCGTCGCCGGGATTTACGAACTGTTGAAAAGTGCATATGTAAGTTGTTGCTTCAAGTGCCTCACAACCGGAATTAACGTAGGGGTTATATTAAGGATACGAATGCGGCACAAAAACCTACCAGGCGACTTAGAATTCAAAGTTGCAATTTTATTATACGCTGTCTAAAAATAGCTACGCCAATTAAATATGACTACGATGCGACCGCATGCAAGGCCTTATACTGCATCTCCTCTTTATGTTTACTGCCTACGGCTTCACTTCATTACGTGTTTGCTCTCTTTATAGAAATAAATTCAGCAAGCTTCAAATACAAACTGGAACTGATTATAGCTTCGTGTCACAATCATTCTAAGTACCCGTGATTAGACGTCTCCAACAACTATCAGTTATGGACCTCTGTGTGAAAAAAAAGTGTAGACAATCACAGCAATGTCCATATCAGCTAGAGGCAATGTAACTAACTTCAGTTGCTTTGAATATTATGTGCTTTTACCTTCACCGGTAGCGACATGTTCAGACCAACTATGAATGCAAACTTTTATGAATTAAATTTTATCACGTAGGCGCCTAAAATATTTAAAAAATTAAGTTAAAACAATATTGGCAAAAAAGTTTAAACTTTAAAAAGCAGTAAATATAGCTTCTGCACACTTGAGCTTTTTTATCACCACAACTCATTCAAACAGCGTCTTGTTGCAGAGCTACCATTTAACATAAATAACCGTTACCTGAGTTATTGTTCAGTCGTCTTGATAATTAATGTACTATAAAATCCGTCGACCCATCCGCATGCCGAGCGAACGAAATAAATTTAAATGGTTTTGCTCGTTGACAAAAAGCATTATGGTGAACATTTTAAAGGCTATGTTGGTGATTTATAATTCTCAATTCGGGACAGCAGACTTGACACCGCGCAAATCAATAGTTGAGTCAAATTAGTGTCAATAGAATAGAGGATTTTTTACGTAAGCAATGTTAAACTAAATATAATGAAATAGAAGAATCTTTAGTTAGAAAATTTCTCGCTACGGTACAGGATTTTACTTTCTTTTGCTCTAACTTTGAGGTGAACAATGCAATTTCAAGCTAGTTTCATATCGACCAGAGAAAGGCTTTCAGTGCGCTTTAGCTTATCCATATGGTGAAGTTTCCAAAGCGAACTTATTGTTACATCCTTTATAATTATCATTTCTTATATTTAATGACTTGTCACTATATCCGGTTCCTTTATTCAGGTGTTTCCTTATTTAAATTTTAATATGGAGATTTGCTTCCGTTGTGTTTTGTCTTTAACGCCTTAAGGAGTTAAAGCACCTTTAGACAGGCTTGGGTACATGCAATACAAGGAAACACTGTCACTTAGACAAACTCTACAACCTGTTGAATAACAATTGTACAGTATATTTTACGAAAATTGGCAGTCTATTGTCCAATTAAAAAATTGGGTGCATTTTTAAGCTTTTCGATCTTCCCCTAACGATGCTCCTATCTATCAAATACTAGACCTCAATTTGCATATCGCTAAAGGATAGACATCCAGGAAATGGAAGCGAAACTAAATAGACGGTTAATAATAACCGTACCTTGGCTTTATCAATGGTAAGCATCCTCTATTATCACCGAATACGCTGAGCGCAATACACGAGCAGGACTCAAAAACGGTGTCCGGAAAGATGGTCTCTGGTGATGCTAACGTTTGTCCTTTACAGTTTGTGGCTCACTTTGCTCACTTATTACTCTGTTTCGTTATGAGCAGTAATGCTTGCCTTGAGCGCCAGCAAGCAGCCGTTTCCCTTTGGTTAACGACTAGGGGACCGGTGAACTAGCGAGAATGTTATTTGTAGACGTTGTTTTGCTCTAGAACGCAACGAAGACAAGGCTGACCGCTGGCAGTTGTTTACCTCGTCGTGACTTTTCTAGGAAAGAACATCTTTATGTTAGCCGGAAGCAAACGGTAATGGAGGAACTTGTAGTTATGGAATTGTCCTGTTGATAGCAGAGTGCATCACAAGAATACTTTGAGGCACCTACAACGTTTCTATTAGCCATTCCGAAAGCTTGAGCAGGTCACTTCATACGGAACATATCGAGCGCACGATACATACACAAAAGCAACGGCACGGCGCCGTGCATGGCAAATAATTCAACAGCAAATCGTAAGGTCATCATACTGTTCAATCAACCAACCGGACTTCGGAAATATCAAATTGAAATTTGACAATAATTAAAAACCGTAGAGCTTTCATAAACTATAAGATAAATGCAAATTCAGGAAAATCCACTCCATTATTCACTAGTCCTTCGAAAAGGCCATCTTCTTTCCACAGAAGTACATATGAAACACTACATGTATGCAGGCGTTTGAGCGACGCTTGCCTGCATTGGCTCTCGCTCCACAAAAATTGCGGAATGCGGTGATGCTCATGTAAATTAAGAAGCCACTGGCACAGCTCCAGACACGTAAAATTCTGAGGGCACTGTTCAAACCATGTGTTCCGCTAGTGTTGGCGGCAAATGCAGCAGAGATTTATAAGAACTCGCTAGCAGTCCACCAGTTGTCTATTGACCAGTACTCAGCTGTTCGAACTGAACAAGCAAGCCGTTATTCATATCCAACGCAAAAAATAGTCGCAGGTGGAGCACGGCTGCCCGCCCGTACGGGAACTACTGACTATCCGACGGCCGTTCAGGCGCCATCACGGCGGGAATTCGTCGCAGCAGCGGACAGAACGAAATAGATGCTGCCGGCGAAAACGCGCCACGCAAACGCACACAGTGACACACTGAATAGAAACAGTCCGTCTGAATCAACGTTCACATTCTGTGCAGTTGTACACCAAAAAGGATCCTCGAAGGGCAAGGCTACTGCAAAAATCAATTGAGAACACTTTACTAGTGTACAGCAAGATACATTTGGAATTAGAAGTACAAAGGCTAATAGAGGTGCCTGAATATTAAAGTAGAACTAAAATCTGCCCTATGAAATGTCGGTAGTTACATATGGAAGTGACAAGTCAAAAGGAGCAACAATTAACAAATTCTCGATTTTTCCTGAAAAAGAAAAGCAACTGGAATCTAATTGACGGTCTACTTCAAGCGTCATTATCATAATTTCTAAACGTCATTACCTTAAATGCACATCCTACCGGACTATACATTCTTCTCTGGCAATGCAAGCATTTTTCCGTAATTCCATGATAGATGCGAGATAGGTTTTTTAAACTTGAAGAAAAACAGCCATGAACTCCACAAAAAAACTCCGAGAATGTTTACGAGCATAGCAGAATGGTTACATTTTGAGAGAACATCCACTTTCGTTAAAAGTTATTTACTTTAAAAAACACGTTTGGCGTGAGATATATGTAGTGCACTCCTGTTCCTCATCTATGTTACATAGATAGATGGTCCTTATTTTCAGAGTGCCAACTAACAGATGTAAATCTACCTGATTTACATCTGTTAGTTGAAAATATTTTAGTGGAAAAAGAAAACAAAGATGAGACGGTTTTCAAGGCCAAATAATCTATAATAGTGCCATAAAGATGAATTTTATTTATCAATATCTATTTGTGCAAGGCTGTGCACCCTGTACCTGTGCAGTTACTACCTCATTGTCGCACGGCTTGAAACTGAAATCATCTTCTTTCTCTGTGGAAATAGAATAACCCGCCAGGCAACTCAGTTACCCGCCAGATCTAGCGCGGCTACAAAGCTTTGGCTTCCGTCAGATAAGACACAAGCAAAACGTGCGTAAGTCCGGCGCTCAACTGCCCTAGTGCAGCTACTTCCCGTCAGAGGGAACTAACATCGCGAGGTTTTCTTTATCATCTCCTCGATAGGTGGCGCCACATAACGGCACTGACAAGAGTAATTAATGAAAGTCGTGAAAAATACACTTCGTTATTTCATCACAATAACACGTATAACATGAGTACCAATAGGAAAAGCATGACCATAGGACCAAAAAGGAAATTTTACTTAAGATAATGAACTGCTTCAGAAATGTTGACATTGGCCTTTTACTACGAGAGTAGCCAGTCCTTGGTCGAGTAATTGGCCAGTAATTGCTAAGCTTTAATAGCTCTAAGTTGCTATTCTCAATAGTAAACAGATTTCACCCTCACTTATAAGACAAAGGCTAGTAAACTAATGCAATGCGAATGATTAACAGCTGTTATTTTAAGATTTGTATTTTATTTGCTAACACTTGTGACATCAACCATGTAGTGGTTAAGATGGTCATTTTATTAAAAAATATTCAATTCATATTGGTCAGTTTAATAGATAATATGATTGAATAAACAATTCAATTTAATTAATGGCCACTGGAAACTGGCAGACCGGTCAAGAATAATGATTCGTAAATGCGGTGTGCCGAGTAAGCTGTTGGTCAAAGAGTGCTCAGTAATTCAAAAACCATTGATATCATGTACGCGAATGAAATGTTATTGGAGTTGCTGAACCAGTAAGTAATAATGTCCAACACAGGAATCCACATCAGTATTTTGAACAGCAACCTTGTCTCGTCGTTGCCTTTAGCTGATCTAATTAAATCCCTTTTAAATAAGGGTGAAACGGTAAGAAGTCGCAATCTGGGGCCGATTCTCTTTTTCTTTTTCGAAAAATTGAGCGCTCTACAATATTAAATAAAGTGAATAATATTTACCTCTTACTTACATCGTCTCATATTAGATACGCGGTCATGTCAAAAAACTGCATGCTGAAAGTGCTATATATCCTTATAAAAACCTATGAAGGTGCGTACCTTGTATGAAGGATCACAAATGGAAGTCGATATCGAGCTACTGTCGACATCTTAACATATTTTTAGCACATATGGTTAAACAGTAACTAACGGATTGAAACGAACAGTCAACGTGACTAATATCATCTGTGGGAAACGACAACCGTCTGTAACTAGCCTGTAACTTACTCTACCATTGTTCCTTTTATTTCGACAAGCACAATAGTTGCCGTTCATCATGCGCAATGCGAGCGTTGCACTTAAAAAAAAGGGGAAAACGCTGAGGCCAAAGGCGTACGCACAGTTTTCCGTTCCCATAATTTTTTTCTCAGATACGATCTCTATTCATTGAAACCCTCTAGAAGGGATTCCTGCGTTTCGTCATGCCCGTTAAATTAACGTCATCAACTAAATCGTTTTGATGCATTACCATTTGACTACATTGGCTTTAGTTCCTCTTCGAGAAACGAAGCAACTAGTAATGTAATAAAAGGAAAACCCTTGTATGCTTGCCTGGATTGTAGGCTCGCCTGGAAAAACATCTACACTATGCACAGAAAACTTGAGATTTACAATGGCATTCGCACTGGGTACATCCAGATCCAGTGCCGAATCCGTAATGATAGACCATTTTTAAATTATATCGGGTTAAACATATCAGAATAAGTTTTATTTTTTTGTTTGACCAGGCGAACATAAAGGTATATCTGTAGAACGCTGGGAGGGTCTAAGAGAAACGGCTCGTTTTAAATATTGTTGTCTTAGACCCCTGTAGCCCATGGAACATCATTTGAATACAACAAAAAAGCTTCTTTACTAATGATCAACAAAAACCCGATGAATTTCTGCGTGATCAACATTGTTAATACCACTTATATTGAAGTGTTACAATTTTTCGCCCTATTTTGCAATTCAGCATAACACAGGATATTTTGGATGCAAAACTGTGGCATTCTCTGATATAAAAGCCAGTTCAAAATTATCGTAGTAGAACGAATGTACTTCTACGCAACTGAATACATTCGCAATGGATTTAAACAAATAATGTGAATGCATAACGGATTGAAACATAGTTCACATACTCACATACAGTTCGTACTCGGCAACACATGCAAATACACCCTTTTATAAAAATCTAATCACAAATATTGCACTTAACATATTCCAAGCAAATTATCATTTATAAAAGTAGCAAAGGTACAATAAAAATCATTGTAAAGCACTTCTTGGCAGTGAATGCAAACACTTGTGCAAAGTGACTCTCTGTAATCCTAATCTGAATAGATATCGATGAAGCACAGGTGAATTTTATAAGCATGAAACCGTTTAATTATCTCAACAGTTTTGTTTACGTAACATATGTACTCAAAGGAATGTCGTTAGTTGCCAATTAGAAGTTTCTTTGTGCCAAATTAACTGACATATTGGCTTTACGCCAAACAAACTTTTGCTGTATCTGTACATGATGTACATTGTTTATTTTTGACTTGCATTCTTCCAAAGCAGACTGCTAATGAAAATTAGCACAAGCTCCTATGGGTCTGTAGAACGTTATGTCAGAGCTAGTTTTTATAGCATTAATTTTGATAATAAAAAGATAATAAAAAGGCAGTACGGCGGTTCATTTATTCGTTTTGCTAATAGTTGGAAAAAACGATTACGCCTTGTTAAATTGCACTAGCCTAGAAAAGATATTTGCTTACATCTACATTAATCTAATGCTTGGTTTTAGATACACCGTAAAGCATTTCTACCTTTAGATTCACCTAACTTTACTGGTAACTTTCTTTGATGCATCGACTGGCCACACTTGACCTAGCTGATCCGTAGCAAATATTGTGTACTTTTTATATTTATACATGTATGACAGTTTTAATTTTTACTGTCATAGCTGCACATTTATGAAATGACCTCCATATCCATTTGTAATTTACTATTTAAATATTAGTTTTATCTAGACGCTCACTCACACTTCCGGTCTGACTGAATGATGTGATGTTGGTTTTTTGTTTTGGTGAAATTTCTATTTCAATGCATGAAATCATGTCAAAGCAAAAGATGAGAATTACGAGTGGTTTTTTGGTCGTGTCATGGTTCTAAAAACCAACCAGCGGACAAGTGACATTACAATAGCACAATACACATGAGCATTCAACAAATGCCCCCGAAGTTGCGCCCACAACTATGAAAATATCAACCACAACTATGAAAGCTTTCTTTGCGTAAACTGCTGTTCTGAAACACTCATATAATAAAGAAAAGGCAAAACGTTACTGATCATCAAATTTTTAATGGTTACCATTTTTACAGAATCGAAAGCAATACCTTGCTGCGATTATCACTACGCCTTTGAGGGACAATTTACCTTATCATACGCGGCGATAAATGGAATTCTACTTATATTAGCAGATAGACTATACATCTACAATAAATTTGGTAGCCGAGACAGACGTACAAGAAACGCTTCAAATCTCATTGCCGTATCTACTACAGCTGCGTATTGTTTGCCCCGAGAAGCCAATGCAAGCATCTTTTTTAAAACCCTTGTCTGTCATAAAACCCTGTACTAGCTTGGATCGCAAGTTGACACATCTTCCATTTTACTTTCGTTAATATTGTAACTCATAATTTCATCAAGATATCTACCCGTTTCTGCTTTAATCACTGGGCGTTTGCTTATGGTACGAATTATATCTACATATTGCAATCTAGACTAAAAGCTCAATTAAACATTAACGCTTAGTAATGCCGTGATTACAGAAATCGTTGTCTGGCATACGATAACGCATCTTACTACATTTTAATTATGAGCATTATACACAACTTAGAATCAGCCACATATGAGCGTGTAGCTCTAAGCAAAAAACGCCATTAATGATTCAATTATAGTGTGTGAAATCATTCGGATTAACTACTCAACACACTGGTCTCTTTGGATTAGTGGGTTTGCCGAAATAGTCTGTTAAGCTCATTTACCTGATCTGAACGGCTAAGCGAACATCAACAGTCAAATAAACATTTTGTCAAGGTAGTTCCGTATCGAATATGGATAAACAATTTGTATATATATATATATATATATATATATATATATATATATACATCAAAAAGTTTACAACACTAAGA
>MNPL01007281.1:0-18727 GCA_002081605.1 Tropilaelaps mercedesae | reverse complement strand
ATATTTTAAGCTTACTTTAGAACGCAATCTGCTAGTCACTTCACATATTCTCAAAACAACTGCCTAGGTTATAAAACAAGATAACAGTGCATGCATTATGGCTAAAACTTTTGAAACACGGAAAGGACATCTGGTTAAAAAAATGATACACTCAGGGGACTAATAAATAACTGCTGCCAAGCCGCTGAGGCAAATCGTTACAGTACAACAAGAACAAATACAAGAGAAAAAGATCGTTGTCCCAGGCTATCGTTTTAGTGGCTCCGGTTTTAGTGGATGACAGCTTTACACTGTGGATCCAATCCATGCAGCTAAACTGGCGCCTTCGCAGCAGGCCCGTCCATTAATTTGTGTAAAAAAGCCCTTCAGCTTGAAATCGAAGGCCTTAATAATTTCGTGTAGAACTAATAATTTGGAATAAAACAGTAATGAGCTCCGTAAAATTTTCGGCAGGAAATTAACTCATGCGTTTTAGTGGGTTTATAAGTCTCAGGCTGTCAGTAATGTACTTATGTGTCCTTTGAAAACATTTTGAAAGATCTCGAGTATAAGGTAGCAGCGTGGGCTCCCGTCATAGTAATTAAAAAAAAATAAACTGCAACATACATAGCAGGAATTGATTCCAAAACCTTAAACATATGAAACTCATGCACCAGGAAACATAAAAGACAAAGCTTGGCTCCAAATAAAAATATAAAAAGCTAAATTCGTTACTATTCAACGCGTATGTCATTTTATTTCCTAGAACTTTACTTTTGTAAATGGGGTTCTCGGAAGTGTGCGATGAGCTTGTCTTTGAGGCAGTCTACAGTGCTTGGTGTTAGACAAACAAGCCTACTAGATTGGCATTCTCCCTTACCACATTTAAGCTTGTAATCTCGATAGTATCACAACGAAAGGGTGGAAAAAGAATTGCTCTGCCAACCTCTTTCAATACATGCGTTTCCTGTCTTTACGCACGTCGCTAAATCCAAACAAGAAAATCATGCTCGTTTATTCTATTCCATCGCCCCGAGAAGCCGCGTCACCGCCCTTTTATCCCCCCCCCCACTGTCGCAGCGTTAGGAGTGACGCTTAAACTGCTTCTTCGGGCAATATTTTTGTGAACTTCAGTGCTATATTGCTGTCAACACTTCTAGTAGTTCCTATTTGTCGTTTCGCTGAAGTGACCATTAAATTAATGATTTTCCTTTTCAGGCGGTTCCAAATGGCCGCGGGCGTTGCCCTCCACATTTTTCCACGAGATTCCTATCCTTCGTCTACACCTCCAAAATGATCCAAAACGCAGAAATAGCTATTGACCTTGTTATGTTTTAATATATAGCTTCAGGTTCTGCTGAAAATCAACACTGCGAGGGAGTGAATACAGAGTGATTTTCAGTAGCACAGGTACGCCTCCAGGGTAAGTCCGGCATTATGCAATGAAATGCCTTTCTTATAGAGTCGGATGCGCATAATAGCCTCTCCATCATAATGCAAAAAAGAGCTAATTTCACCGTATTAATTATGGAATTATAAATTGTTACCATACTTCCGCTTAGTAATAGACACATGATAGCTCTCATTACCTCAAATACAATACACAGTATAAAAGTCTGGGTTGCAACTTTGTCTCACACGATTTCGATCATATTCTGGAATGTTGAAATTAGAAAAACGTGAATTTTTATAAAATCAGGCATTAAGCGGACTTTATTCACATAACGCCGAGGAAACTATAAAAATATTTGTGTGGTTTATAGTATAAAGCTATGTCGAAATATTTAAAATGGTCTTTCAAAAACTATTTCAATACAACAACGCGCGTATTTTGCCAAATAAAAAACACCAATACTGAGCTAATGTTTCGTCAACGTTTGACAGATTGAGAGGGAAGTAACTAGCAGGAGGACAGGGGCAAGAATAGCTAAAGCCATCAAAGCTGCTCCAGCAATAAAATATGAAATGTGGTGCGGAGAGACCTTCTGATACCCTATACGTTTTGACAGATGTTTAACACTGAAGTCAGAATCTGTCGTAACCACACTTCTTGGAGAAGCTGATTGTGTATCTTGTGGCAAAGTAAAGCCCATCGAATCTTGCAGGTCAGCAGTGTTGGAAGTTGGCGATATTTCTTGGTTAATGTTTTTACTGAAATCATAATCTCGTCCACCGACATTAGTTGTCGAATAGGACTTAATAGTGTAAATTTTTGCGGTTATCTCAGGATTTGTCTTTGGCAACAAAGTCACAAAATTGTTGTATTCACTAGCTGGTGGCGTTTTTCGGGTGTGATCATCGTCTAGATGCGTCTCAGACATTTTTTGATGGCTAGTCGTGACGACAGCAGAGATTGTCGCATGCTTGGTACTAAGATTCCTGGGTAATTTACAAGTTGAATGTATCTTCGGAAACGTTTCGAAAGGTTTCTGTGTATAATCTGTTAGCTCTTTGATTTTCAAATGAAAACAATATTTGGGCAAATCTTTCCATTTAGACTCGATATCTTTACATAAGAGTTTACTCCAGACTTTTCTTATGACTGTATGCGTAGTTGACGAAGTCTCACTAAACGAAATCCCGTAGACAGCCGACTGAGGTAAATTTAAAAGGTGAGTGGTGCATTTGAACATTTTAGCTTTCGTATCAAGGTCGAGCACTCCCTCACGCAGCGGTTTGTATTTAAAGACTGTTTTAACGGAATATACATTTGGGTTAGTATTTAGTTGAATCATCACACGAAATTTGATCGTGTGTATTCCTCCCTTAATTGTTCCAAAGTCAATCCTGTAAATTCTTTCTTCATCAGGTTTATTGAAGAGGCCAGTAATGTAGGGGACCCCGTTGTGTACATCTATGGCTATTTCACCGGGGTTGGAATCGACGTAGTAATGATGCGGAAAATTCCCCGAGAGTTTTAAAAAGTCGAAGCTAATATTGAAGAAGCGTTGTGCATCAACTATCAGCAAAGGCATAACGTAAACGGGCTCACGTACATCCGGACGTCTGCAGAGAGTGTAGGTTCCTGGGTTGTATGGATTCATTGAGCACTTCGAAACTGAGTTTGCAAACTCGAATAATGCTGTAATTATAAAAGTAAATTAACAAGATAATGCAATCAGATTTGGATCATATGTTAAAAATCTCGTACCAAAAAAAATTGTCTTCAATTTAATGCGTTTAACAATGTGGTAGTGCCTGAAACTCGAGTTTTTACGCACTCATTTTATGAGTAAAATTTCATTTTTATCCTAGAATCGTGAATAGTGTTTAAAGAACAAAACTGACAAGGCATCTATTATAAAAAATCACTTAGGAACCATCTCAGTTTTATACTCCAAATTATTTCACATATTAATTCGTATGTTTCAAGCACTTTAAGTACATGAAGTTAAGCATACAGAGGACGGTATCATTACTAACAGGACTCGTCGAGAAAAATCAAACGCTTACTGCGTCGGCATTATGTATGCAAGAGTTCGATCTTAATTACCAGTTAATACCAACGGACATTGTCCAGGGATATGTAGAATTATTAGCTAGCATTGCCCACTCACCGACATCACACTTTCGAAGCATCTCGCATTGCGCGCGGTTCTCGCCAATTTGCATCGGTTCGCCGTAGTTTAGATGTAGTGCTTTCTGTTTGCCGCGTGCACTACGATCCCATTCTATGGAAACTAATCTATTCACGTCCCATAATTCTTTCGGCTCATCCACAAAGCCAAACCGCGCAGTTTCATCGCGGAAGTTAGTAACATTCCGAGGGTACCTCCCTGCCTCAATTGAATCCGCTAGCCAGAGCAGGCTTAAAGGCAGCAGCGTGCGAAACGCCATTTGCACGTTGGCCAGCGTTACCTGAAAGCCGTAAGCGGTAGTCATGCACTAAACGAGACCATTCGCGACAGTCTGACTGTTACTGGGCATTTAGTATTCTGCTTCCCTTGTTTTTTCAATATCGTCAATTTGTAATGCGATTCACACAGAAGTAATTGTACACGACGCGAATATATATCCTGAAAATAATCCATCGTAAAGGTAACGCGATGGATCGTTATATATAATAATTCGTCTAGTTAGGCCGCTTTGTGCATTCGTGTGCACCTTGAGACCGGAGAAGACGCGATGCACGGGTTCGACCCCGCTGTTGCAAATTTACATTCATGGGGTTTGCCTTACGAAATACTGCAGAGAGTGCTACCGTGGACGTTGAATGTTGGCTGATGGTCAGTTCTAAAAAAATATAGATATAATAATTCGGGAGAGTTGAATCATATATAAAATCAAATAGATTACACGTCTGCATCCCGCAACGCAGTCCATAAACCAATGAGGTCGATTAGTCCCAATGTGCTATAAATTGTTCTATGGCCTCTTTGTGCAAGTTGTCCACTGCAAGTTTTTGGATGCGTTCTTTGCTGTAACACACTAGATAACGCAGCCGACGTTTTTATTAATCTATATTATTCTGTCATCGGTCGCAAAACGGCAAACACACTCCACCGAAGTGGTGAAGCTAAATCATTTGATTCAAAAGATGGCGAACGATGTTATTTCTCATCGTAATCTCTTTATGTCCTCCTGTGTATGTTACCTAAGTATTATTGCCCAATCATCGTGTTAGGAATTGTTGTCTACGAACCGAGTGTTTAACAGAAACAAGGTTCCATCACAAAAGAAATGCGTATTTAGGATTATGCAATGTTGTTGTTTGCATATAGATGTGGGCTCAAGACATTATGACTCCAGCAGAAGTTTTTTTTGTAGGCCAATGCGAATGTTTTATTAAACGGGAACTTATACTCTCTTCAACGTTACTTAGCCAATGAATTATGGTAGTAAGGTTTCTATGCACAGCAACATATTACTATCGCTTCAATTTCTGCTGTGGATATTGAACGTACCTTGAATTCCAACTTTTCTACAATATCCCGGGCGTGCGTTTCAGTTCCGACGAAAACGTTTTCTCAACTTTTATTTCGACAATGAGTAATTTACGGAAGAAGCACGATTACATTTTGCAGCTGCCTGTACCCTTTGCCTTCACAGTTATGCAACTGCGAGCAGAATGATGGAGGCAAGGGTAGAGAAATAAATGGTTTTGCACGTAGCTCGCACAAAGGAGCGTGTTTTTTATTCGTCATGTGAAAAAAATATATGCACACAAGGCGATATACAATACGCACAACGTAGAGAGCAGTGTCCAATTGTCATTTGAGTGTCCGCCGCGCTCGGATTAAGTCGGTGTGCATATGCACATACACAGTGTACGTGGTATAGTCTGTACAACATGTGCATGTTTCATATCGAGTTAAACAAAGCGGCCGTGAGTAAAAGGTATTATTATGTACTGCAAAATGTGCGGCACTATGGCATATTTTGGAGTGTTGCCCTCCAGTGCGATAACAATCAGTGCGTATAAGGCTACAGTTTAGGTTGAATTGAACAGCACTTTGTTGAGCCTATTCTTAAACTAGCATTATATTGAGCCACTACATAAGGACGCTCTGAAGGTGCGACTACAACAAAAATTGCGATTGAATTGAAATTGGGGAAGAGATTCGCGTTTAACTTCCATATAGAAGGTGCTTCTATTGGGATCCAAATATTTCAGCCTAATAATTTTCAAGGCCACTACAAAACAGCTCCTGGCTATGTACCAGTGCTAAGTGCTAGTGCTGCCTAGAGTTTTTCTAAAAACGGTTAACTGAGGAATCCCATACTGTAAACAGTCGTTTATTTTATTCGCGATAAATAACACTTCAGCGTATATTCTGAATCAAGCTACGCATAGACGGTATAAATTAATTACTATTTGGTAGTCTCCATTAGGGCGTAGGTGACATTTGCGATTATACCCAGCTAGATTTCGTGTAACGAAAAATTATTCAATCGATTATAAGATTATCTAGATTTCATACATTTCATTATCACTGAAAAATAATCACGAATCCGACGCTGTTCCGACAAGAATTAGATGCTCTAGATTTACGCCTGACTATGTCACTTAACTATCGTTTAGAAAGTGTACAAAGTACAACCAATTAAGTGACACTATCGACGCTTGGATGGCTATCTTTTAATACCTTGATCTTCTACTTTGACTACTTTTGACTTGGAATTCTTTGTCTTACTCGCCTACTCGTTTTCGTTCTTTATGCCTACCATTAACAATACTAAGAATGGAATAAGAGTTTATATCGTGCTGGGCTAACTTCGGCAGAAACTTGCTTATCCATACGACTTCTCTTAATGTTAAGCTCTCTTATGTAGGAAAACAGTCGTAGCACACAAAATATTCAAGACGTTTTACGTAGACGTAAGAAACAACTGCTGATCAACAGTCAACCGCGCACTGACGTCAACGCGTCGACGTTCCTTTCAAGCATTTGCAGTGACACATTTACTCATGACAATGGTTGCTCCCAAGGAGATCATCGCCTCAACGTAACAAGCCAAGGATGTCTGAAGTTGGTGTTGACATTCGGGGTTGCAACGCGGACGACACTTGCCGCACTCGGAAGAAGGGTTTAACCCTCGACGCCAGCATTTGAAGTTGATCTTCGTGTTTCTTCACCATTTTTACTTCGTCAAGATGGTGTTGCTTAATATTCGAGAAGAACCTATCCACCGCTGGAAAAGCCCACGCATCGACAAAGGCACGACTAATGTCATTTACTAAGCAGAGTCCATAGCCGAGCGAGATATCAAAATTTTTCGCTTTTACAGAAGCTGGTGTTAAACCTGACGATCAATGCACATAAATGATGTAAAGCTAATTAGAAGCAATGGATTCAAGGATCAGAATCTGGAGTCAGATGACTTAGACATACGGCGAGTATGACCGGTCGGTGGAGCAATAGGTTCTAATAAATAGACTTACCAATCTCATGTTCGCTCTCAGCGGGTGTGCTCCTGAACAATTTGTGAGTGTTTTCATTTTCGCTGAATCCTCGTCGTAACCGCGTGAGCCTCTGGGCATAGGCCGATGATGAAGTGGACGGAGGTATGGCCAGAAATATAATTGGCTCAGGAAAGCGCCGTGGCCCCGGCGGAGGTTGGGGTCGATTCACAGGCGGTGGAAGATTCTTTAATATGTGCTCGGAATGCCGCAAACGCTGGTGAGATGAAGCAAATTCATCGATCTTGACTGTACTGGAGCCGGGTGGAGGCTTGGGCTGGCTGAGAAAATGGCGACTGTTGTGTTGGGGGAGGATGACAAAATTCTCAGTTGATGAAGGCGGTAATGCCATTGGAGGGGGCGACCCACCTTCAGGGACAACCCTTGTCTTTATTTCGAAAATTTGCGCATCCTTCGTTGGCTGAATGGGCTGGAAGCGGACGATGTTCTTGCTGAGTGTTTGGACTGGCCCAATCTGCTGAGTCTGAACGGGGATCGGCGGCAGAAATTGTTGTACGGGCTGTAGCGGCATGGTGTTCGCGTGGACAACCGTAGGACGAATTATGTCCACGCGACTTGGATGCTGGAGGGCAGGGGAACTTGGTTGAGTGATTCGATTAAGACGCTGAGCCCCCACATGGCTAAACTGAACATTGATCTGCGGTAAGAAGTGGGGTGAACCCGGACTCAGCAGCTGAGGAGGTACCGCTTGAGACACCTCTGATACAGTATGCACCAGTGGTCGATGAAGCAATCCTACCTGGGCAGGAATGGCTTCGAAACGAGACACTGAGTGCGGGACGATTTGAGCTGATGATGCGTATTGAAGAGGAGGATTTAACAAATTAGCAGCTGGCACTGGAGGATTGAGTGTGACAGTTTTCAAGACAGAGGCTACAGTATTATCGCCCACTGATGGTGGTAGAGGTTCCAGCGGTTGTCGAGCCGAGTGACTAGTTGACATCGTTGGCGCAGGGTGAAGATGCGAGGGCGCCTGTGATTGTGCCGGAATGACCTCCACGTTCGGCGGTGGGGGTGAATGTTCGAAACGTTCAAACCTACCGAAGGATGCAGGCAAGGGCTGAATGTCGACAATGCGCAAAGGGCTAAATTGGGGAGAAAATCCAACTGTTGACATCTGCACCTGCGTTACGGGCTGCTGTAGTTGGGCGTGATCCTCCACCTGCACGTGGTGTATTGTCTGCGACGCTGAGGTCGATTGAGGGGACGGGACAACTTCAGCGGGTAACTGGACCTGTTTCACTTTTTCTAAAGACTTCACGTGGTGTCGCGAGCCAAACTTCAGCGCTGCATCTACTCCGCTCATAGCAGATGACACGATCTTACTAGCTCCCTTAAGAACCGTCTCGGTTCCGGGCTCGTTTGTGGCGATGCCGGCGCGGAACCCTCCTTTATCGGCCACATAATCTACGGTTCTGTGCTGCCCATCTGGCGCTGAAATTATTTTAGCAAAGCTATAAGACCACAACTATGTCAATTTTAGCTAATGTCAGTTCGAGTAGATTAGTTCAACATATAGTAGGGCAGTGCGTTGAAAATGTAAACTATATGAAAACTGTAAACTATATGTTTGCGCATATTCTAGGAAGGTATTGACAATGCAAATTTTGCATAGCGAAAACAAAGCTTTCAGGTGCAGGCTCTACGAGTTATTGTCGCTTGCGGCATATCCAAGGGTTCAAAAGAATATCCAATTTCACCTGCTGCTACCATGTAGGTGTTTGACGCTAAAGCTTTGCCAAAAATAATCACAGACGGTGCCGATATTTTCTCAAGCAGTTAACTGACGCGACGACTGCCTCCATTAAAGCGAAAAGCTGAAAAGCCACGACTAGCAGAAAGTTGTACCCCCTGCGTGTAGCATATATTATTATGTGTTAAGCCGAGCCTCGTACCGTGAATGACGTAACGTCCTTTAATCATGCCGTCTGGATGCTTATTCTGTACGTGCGAGTGAGAGGGCGTACCGTAGGAGAACTCGTACGAAATCGGTACAAGTTGCGGAGCGGATCGAGAGACAACTATCTCGTTCAGCGTTACTGGAGGAACGGGTGGAGTTGGCGTGCCTGCACTGGCCGAAGCAGAAAGAGGAACATCCACCTTTTTCAGCCGTGCTTCCGCTACAACGGGCACCTGAACCGTTTGAGTCACCGCCTTGTTCTCGGATGTAATTTGTTCAGTGGCAGGAGTTTTGTCCGACTGTACAGATGTTTTTCCTGTAAAACTCGCAGTGCGACAGCATAAATATACAATTGTATGATACGCAACTTACCACCATTTGAGAATTAAAACTATCACTCTTAGTATACCTTATCTGTTAAGTCTAACTGTATATGACTGGACCGTTTCTTAAGTCGTGTAGGTACAAATGTGGGACAAGAATGACATTACCAACGTTGATTTCATTTTGTTCCTCCTGCTGAGGCCCCTGTTGTCATCGTTTGGTACATCCTGGATTTCATATACGTCGATAAGTAAAGTGGAAGAATACACCTCGAACAATGCTTTCAAAATGTTTTTATCTACCCAACTGGCATACCGGCACTTTAACCATTCCACCATCTTATGCGAACAATACAATCCAGCGAAATTCGCACTGATCGGTCACACCCTTGTACGGTATCCTATGGTATCATCCACACGAAAATCGCTCCTGTATTATGATCGACCGGTGAGCTATAACTCGCAGTTGAGTACGAGCGCACAATATGCAGAAGTGTATGACCCTTCCATTTTCACACATACCCTGGCCACCACCAGCACGTCCTACAACCGTGCCCACAAGGCACACTCCGATTGCCAGCAGCTTGAACATATCCGAATTCTTCGTATTGAACCGCATAGCAGCAGTCTCACATGCAACAGGGTAGTAACCCTTGCGGTTTGTTGTGATCCGTGTCAATCTGTTTCGAGCTGTGGCACACGACAGCGGCTTTATATAACCCGTCCGCTGGTACGTATCCATGAGTGGCGTTGCCTCCACCAACAGCCAGATGCAAGCTTAACCGCCTCTCTGTCCTGAACAACGGCGTCAATGGAAAAGCGACTGATGAACAAAAGTGGAATCCGGTCGCTGTAGCTTAGATGACAGTTGAAGAAAATTGCCGTAGTCTGGTTACATGAGTGGTGATAACCCTTGCTCAGGCCGGATATTAACGTAACCATCCCTCTGATAAAGCTTCCCTTATTCTATCGATTGATATCTTCGGTTAGTCTCCTGCGACTTCTTCACCGCTAACCCCAAATGCGCGACAACGAGCGTCATTTTCGTGTCGTCGATGCAAGTCCACAATTGATCGTTCGCTAAAAATTCCCAGATCTATTTTTATACTTTTTTCACGTTATCTAATGAAGTATGATGACTACGCAATCCGAAACAAGGCGGTACCCGTTCTGTCCCAGACATCTCTATCTTATGATGGAAATCCATCGATTAGCACAAGCTAAAATGAAGCGAGATTTGAAAAAACTTGCCGCCAACATGACCGGGTGGGTAGGACGCTGGCCTGTAAATACAGCGAAGTCCTCAGTTCGACGGTCCACCGGCACTGAAAACTTCGTGAACTGTATGGAGTCGGTATATATACATATGACCGCAAAGGAAGAGTGCGAAGATGGTACCGCCTAGTTAGCACACCTGCATGGTGCTAATGAATGGATTTTGGCAAATTAGTACTTTTCTTTTACTAACATATGAATAATTGTTATAAAAGTGCAATAAATTGATAGATTAAATTCAGGGAATATATGCATTTTGTTATAACTATATTGTAAATACAGTTTGGATTAATCTTTTCAGTAAGATTACTGATTATGAGTATGGGATGTCGTTCCGGCTACGTCGATATTTGTACAACGGGCCGGCGACGAAGCTGCACCTGAATTGAATAGCTTCGAGCCGCCATTTAAATCTCCCAGTGCAGAATAAACTGAATGGTTTATTTATTTGCAGATTAGCTGTTTAAGAACTATTGGTACTCGGCGATAAAATGCTTGATTCTCTGAAGAAGTTTCGTTTTAAAATCGCCCAATATTCAATTCAATGCGGTAATTTACAAATGTTACTCCGAATCTCATCAACGATTTTATCGAAAATATAACTATCCCTATTTTAGCTGGTTAGAATGGTAAAAAGTTCTTACATGATCTAGCAGTGGGAACTATGGTAATCTCACGGGTACGTCGTTAAATTATATCCTTTCACCTACCCGCCGAAAGACGATTCCAACTAAACCCTTACCAGGAGTTTACTTTCCTAATAAGAATGATTTCCTTTATTTTAAATAATGATGATGCTTTACAGGTTCCATCTAATAAGGTGCTTTATTCTTCTGGACATCGCAGTACACAGCAGCCTTGGCACGTAGCGTTGACCAACATGGTATTAATCAGGATGCTGGACTTGAAAAATTAGTTGAGAGTGCCGCATTTGTTGCTAAAAGGTCTCTTTTATAAGAGCTGCCACTGGAGAAGACGCCCTCAGAAACGGTGTGGAGCGTACTTAGCAGGCGACCCAAGAAGCAAGAAACATCAAGAGTGATTTGCATTATTCCACTACCTTACCTCCGTCTCTGTAGACGGTTAGCATAAGCATTTCGCCTCATTTAGTTCCGCCGACACAGCATTATTCGGGTCTCACCAGTCGCTGTTTCAATTAACAAAGTATGCATCCGCGATTGACATGCAAAAACCGTCCAAAAATAGCAGATATGTACACGCACATTCTATTTACAGTTAAGCATCTTGCAGTGAACTGCCCCGCCAAACACGCCTACCCTTATCCGCAAATCTCTTCACCTATTTAAACTGAGTCCGAGACAGGCCATCCTGCCGTGCGTGACTTGGCACAAATGAAGCTAAACGCGATCGATTTCATCTGGATGCGCCATTAACATTGCCATTACCTTACCTATCGTAAACGGAAGTGATTACTGATAATTGTGAATTTTGCCGATAATATTCGCTAGTTGCTCTTCTGACCCCTGCGGGTCGCGCGTCTAAAACGGCCGCACAGAGACAGCGGAAAAATCTCGACTTTGTCGCCAAATGCCGGTGTCACTACCTCGACTACAGCGTTTTCCTGGCGTAGTTACATAATGAACACAGATGTTACCGAGCCATGTAGAAATGAAGATGTATGTGTATATAAGTAGCGGTAGAACGTGATTCCTCATCCGGAACCTAGTACGCCGGCTCACAAATATGATACTTTTTAATACACAACATCGTCGGCAGTACGCCTTGTTACAAATCTATATCAACTAAATCAGGCTGCCACTCTCTTCGCTGGACTCACTGCCGATACTAAAGTATTTTCTTGGGCAACATTCTAAAAACGATGTTGATAGTGCGACGTTTCGGCATTTCTTCAGCAAATAATGTACGGTAAACAAGAAAAGAACCAGTCAAGACAACAGCATTGATAATACAACAATCCAATAAGTTAGCGGTGCATTAATCGGTCCATAACCATAGACGACACTTTACCCCAACAGCAAGTCATTGTTTATCACGTACAGTTAGTTGGACGAGTAGCGAGACGAAAATCAGTAAACTATAATATTTATGGAATATCGACCAGTTCCGCCGATTATAATTTCTTGTGTACAGCTACATATATAGTTTAGGTTTATATAACAGCTCTTATTGCAGACGGTAGCGATGTCATTTTATAAAGTTTTGTGTACATCGGGACAATATCGCAATTGAACCCGAATCGACATGGGAAAGCGTGAAGAGAATAAACCTAAAAAACCCTTATGTAGGTTATAAAGCGAGCGACTCCTCATTTTACACATGCTACCTTCATGCAATGTATGCCCCAATGGACAATTTACATATCAAGCACAATCCAGTAAGCAGAATATTTTACTGGGCGATTAACGCATCAAAAGCTTAGGACATTAACGGAACTTCAAGTTTGCTGGTTGCAAAGAGTAACCCATAGTTAGACCCTGGGCACACTACTCAACACTTCTACGAAACCACTTACGGAATTTTACAGTTACGGGACACACTTTTATTTTACACTGCCTACACACTTTTACGGAATTTTGGGAATACGTACCTGCTCAACGTACGGTCATACCATAAAGACTACGCATTAAAAAGTTAAGTATTTCGGCAGCTAGATCCATTTTGTTGTTAGATATGGTACTGCGTAGAACAAACAAATCGAACTGGATTAACAAATGATGCTACAGGAAAAAACAGCATCGAATGGTAAAACTGCCTTAAACAAATGCCTTTTCTTCTTTATTAGTCAAATTAGCGGGATTCAATCCTGTCTTGAAAAAAGTGACGCAATTATCAGGTTCTTTCAAGATCGTTTACTAAACGCTGTTAAAAATGACTAAATAAACAAACTATTAGAATAGATAGGGTTGAATTCAATAAAGAAACACTATGTTATCAGCAACAATGAAATCAAGTGTAATCAAGTGAGTCATCTGTACAACATAATGAGTTTATACCTCTCAAAATGGATATTGTTCGACAGCTTTCAAAAGTATGGAAAAAAGCCCATAATTAAAATTTCCGTCGCACATATCCATCAGCCTATGATAAGGCACAAACCTCACTAATGGGATGTGCCGGCCCTGCGAGACCGACTTAGTTCTAAATTTCGTGAAGCAGTACAACTTGTCGTACTGCTGTGGGCTGTGAACATAAATACCCTACATATAAAAGAGATACCAAAGTTCTGCAAAAATCTGGTTTGTTTATTTAGTCAGAAATAAAAAGACATAATCGTAGAATATTTACAAAATATTGTCAATTGTACACTTACGATCAGGACAAGTGTAGATTTGTTCATGCAAACTATCTAGATCAAATTTATTTTTACAATGTCTGCTCTGAGTGATTCTGTTCCACATAGGCGGCATTTTGCCGTTGCCTCCAGTACTGCACACTGTCTGCACAAGGTATGGCCGCACGTCAATTTGTAATTGCGTTCCAAAGAATCGCAGTTCGCGCAAGATAGTTTTACTCTCTTCGAGTCACCTTCTTGGGAGTCTTCGGCTGCTCTGTTAAGGACCTTTCGCGCAGTGGCGAGTGCCTGGGCAAATGCTGTTTTCAGATCGGTAGACAGCGTTACATTCGGCCCAATCTCACCGTTGGCTTCAGTTCTCGCCGTAGTTTGGACTTTTGAGACCGAAGTAGGCATAGCGACCAGTCGCGATACGTCGCGCCGAGCGACATTTCTTCCGTCGGCCGCCCTCACCCCTGACGTACTGCCACTTTTAGTTAAAAAATTATCTATGCGGCTCTTGAGTTCCGTCAAAACTGGCGGCCGATTCTTTAGTGGGACGCCAGTAAACGGATCACTCGCAGGACGGCCCCAGCGGTTCTCGTTGGCGACATGTCGATCTAGGGTGGACTGATCAACAATGTTACCGCTAGGCAGGCCGACTGGTATAGTCATAACGGCGATCGTAATCGGGTCAAGGAACTCTTCAGGCATCGAGTCAGTATTCGACGAAAAGGTTCTATCATGCGGTTCGTGTGTTCGGCCGGAATTTCGCAGAACTTCTCCGCGATTAGGTGATTTTCGGAGATTATTTTGGCCCCATGCGTTACCATTTGCAGGGGCTGACGCCGATTGCTGCAGGCCAGTGGCGCGATTGAGTTTTCCCTTAATTTTACTGAAGATCGGGTGAGTTAGCGGCACATGACGTGATGGAACTCCCAGCGCTTCACACCCAGGAAGACTCACCGCAACACGGTCCTTCATTGCCAAAACAGTAATACGGAGTCTGGCCACACTCCGTAGCTGTTTCACCACCTCAGGATCCGATTGACCGAAAGTCGAATCGATGGAAAGGTATGGCGGCAGCACTTGACCGCACCTCATCACAACCTCATTGCCGGCATCTACAACCGTAGATAATTTCATCCAGTGATTCTGTCCGACGTTTTGCGTCCACACTTGTAGTCGCTGTATCACGCTTGATGCCCTAGCAAGCTTTATTTTAATAAAGGCGATATCACTGGGACATGGAAGTGTGAAATCAATATCAACCGGGGGACGAATAAAGTGCTCGAGCAATGCACCTTTTCGCCGAAGTAGATCATCCTCAGAAATAAGATTGGTGACCGAATAGCCATCCACTGCGCATTTCTCGCACAACGCTGTAGCGCCCAACGCCGAACAAAAGAGGTTGATAGGTCTCATATCTCTGAAAAGAAGAGACGGAGTTTAAGGAATAAAATAAGAGAGTTGATACTAGCCCTGTTAGGAGAAAGTTGCAAGCAATTGCGCTGAATTTGAACAAATCAGCTTGCAACGTGAATAATACAGGTAGCCAATTTTTGATGGGCATCAACATAGATTTGGTGCAGTATCACAACATAATTTTTTACTGACTATGGTGGCCACATTCGTATGAACCCATCATCTAGAGTCTAAAGAGCACTACGAATGATATCGCTCAAGCTTAAAACGTCTTGCCCGACTCTGCCCAAATAAAATGTGGTTAGTACAGTTTTATGTTGAGGCCTGAAATATTATTTTTCTGGGAAAAAATATTATTTTGTGTGACACTCAGGTGAAAAATGTACCATATGTGTGAATCTACCAAATAATTTACTGTTGGACAGATCGATGGCTGTCTCTAGCTCTATTACGTCTTTGAACTCAACATCGTCACTAAATGACGTTAGTGTTTCCGAACTTCGCCCGAATGGCGTCGTTGAATCCACCTCGATTTCTAGCAATCTCGATAGCATAAAACTGTACGCGAGGGACGAGGATTGTATTCTCTTCACAGTAGTCGCCAGTGGAATCAAGGCGCACAATTGTTGCAAAGTTGAAATCCTCCACAAGATCTTCGTAGCGATTGCAAAAGTCTCTCCACAGCGCTTTTGATTCTTCGCTCTTTAGAGACGTTTCGTCCAGTTTTGCAACATCAATTTTGTTACCGAACGTGGCATTGAAATCATCCAACAATTGTTGGTCAAGTGGCGTCAGGCGGAGCAGTTTTGGATCGATAGACTTCAGAAGCCTGAAGTAAACTTCCATATGCTCGGACGCCTTAATTGCCCACAGCGTCTCGACGTCCCCGTGATTAACGAACTCCTCAGCAGGTCTCGCAAGTAATTGCGCTGCTCCGAGAAGTCGCGAAGGATTCGTGTCTGAACTCACGTTTGACATTCCGTACGAAGTTTCATGACAGACAGACTTTACCCAAAATAGAAGCTCGATGTGAAATCTCTAACAAAACTACGGCTAAAGATCGAACAAGGAATATGCAACGCAAGAGTCTAAGTAAGCATTCGGGTAATCTCGTGTGCGACAATCAGTCTTGACCACGAGGCACTTGATTATTTGGTCTTGGATATTAAAGTTGGACCGAGTTCCGAGCAATAGTGGATCCTCCGATGCTTTCGGCCTGTTTTCACCAAACACGTGCTCTTTTTGCTCGACTGTGTGGTATTCGGGAACCTTATGCCCGATATAATATCGTGGAAAAGAAAGCGGAAAGATGTAGTGGCTATATGATCATAATTGAAAGAGAAAGACTCACTCGTGAACGGGCATAGTTTTAAGAGTCAGCACATAGCATGCGTTAAATGAAAGTGTGCATTTATAAAAAAAAATGTATAATGTTTAAACATACTTCCATGTGTATTCATTTGTGTACTATGTTCAAAGTTATTTGGGACGGTCGAACTGTGTTTTTATCGTCAATGGACGGTTTCGAACGTTCGATTAAAGCGATATCAAGGTAGTCATTGAGTTTTTCCTCTAAACATTGGCTTTGTTTGAGTGTAAATATTTATAAAACAAAGACTTGTGCACTATAGCTGCTTTTTATTCGTTAAAAGATCATTTATTTGGGCTAGCTGTTAAGAACATACCTAAAAATTATCAGTGTGTTACCGTTTATTATCATCTGGACGCCGCCGAGCGTAGACGAAAAGATGCTTTGATCATTATTGCAGCATAAATTAACAAAAGCTAACCAACGCTATTGATAGTGGTTAACTGTGTAATTCATGTAGACTTTTTGGCCTTGCTAAAAGTATATTCCCATATTGATACGGATATTGCACTCGACGATACATGAATCCAGATAATTTGCCGTTTGTAGGTTCGTCATGCAGTGTACGTTTGTTATTCCGCCGAACCAGAATCTAACCAATGACGCAACTCTTTCTGTTCACTGTTATTGCAGATAAATCTCCTCAGTTGTCAGGTTGTGAACGACGGCCAACACTGACACAACATCACTACTGATAAAATGAGTAGAAACTATGCTGAAATAATTATATAGGTTTTATAGGGTCAGCATATTGCTCGCCTCGTGCGTATGATAGACTACGATGTTGATAGCAATAATTACATCGATTCGAACTAAGTGTTGGAGCTATATTGAAGTGCATTTTCTTATACCCTGGTTTACTTCCGATAAGCCTTTGAAGTCAAATAATATTTCAATATCTTCGTATAGCATATAATAGGCTCGTTTTTCATTAGTTAGAAAAAAGCATTTTTGGGAACAAGCATTTCATAGCCCAAGTGGGGTTACTAAGGCGCACCATTCGATCAACAACAATTAAAGTTGATTTTAATGGATACATGCTTAAAGCCTTCACAAATTACTAGGCTACTCTTCATAGCCCAGGGAACGGTTTATGCTTGTGCAGCTTAATTAACTATATGTAACTTCTGTCCGAATGATAGAGGATCGCTTTACGGGCGTATTCAAATTGTTATCTTTAGACACGCGTATCCGTGGACTTCTAATAGGCAAACATATCTATTTTGATAATAGATGCTTGTTTCTTTGCTGTGTGATTTTTCATATCTAGTTTTTCTCTTAACATGTTCTACTAGACTTGATCATTCAACTTTTGCCGTGCCAGTTTGGCAGCAGACATATCTTAATCATGAGAGTTGCGTTTGTGTGCAGGTCTATCTGAGAGCCGATTGATAGCTTGTGTCATTTGATGATGCAGGGGAAAAATGTCGTTTAAATGGGCAAATGCATTGGTAATATTTCAGTTAGTGAAAAACCCAAAAGTAAAACCAAGCCCAGTAATCTCGAATTAGACTCGAATTATGGCTTATGCATTATGACTGTACCCAAACGACCAGCTGTAGACTGACATGGTCGATAAGCAGGACTACTTTGTAACAAATATCATTAGTAGTATTAATTAATTTCTTATGCAGGAGTCTTATTACGTATGGTGTAGACATGCATCAGTAATAAGACTCCTGCATAAGGAATTAATTAATACTACTAATGATATTTGTTACAAAGTAGTCCTGCTTATCGACCATGTCAGTCTACAGCTGGTCGTTTAAATGGGCAAATGCATTGGTAATATTTCAGTTAGTGAAAAACCCAAAAGTAAAATTGGGTCCAGTAATCTCGAATTAGACTCGAATTATGGCTTATGCATTATGACTGTACCCAAACGACCAGCTGTAGACTGACATGGTCGATAAGCAGGACTACTTTGTAACAAATATCATTAGTAGTATTAATTAATTCCTTATGCAGGAGTCTTATTACTGATGCATGTCTATACCATACGTAAAGCTATGCGAAAACCTAAAAAATAACAGTCATTTTCTCAAATGAGAAGCTCCGAGAAGTTCTACCCAAATAGAAAATGCACGTTCAGTTAGTAAAATTTAACGGAATGCGTACTGTATTTATTTGGCCCTTCGTTTTAAAATTTAGATTATATTTGAACGTGTTATTGAATGACTTTTTAATACGCTACATATGTACAAACATATTTTTCCTATCATGATTTACGCCTTCTTTTTAATAATAACGCCATTATATATATATATATATATATATATAT
>MNPL01007277.1:0-13827 GCA_002081605.1 Tropilaelaps mercedesae | reverse complement strand
ATATATATATATATATATATATATATATATATAAAAGGGACTTAAAAATTTCTTCTTGTCTGCCTAGTGCCGTCCTTTTAAGCATTTCTAATAGGTATTCAATTATTGAGGTTGGCGGCAACTGCTAAGAGCCTTTTGGCTGTCTTTTTTTTATATTAAAGGGTCTATCAAACTTACTCATTTTTCTCGAAGAATGCTCGGTTCGGAACGACAAATGAACCACATAAATGAGGAAAAGCACCATAACTTCTTCTTTAAGTTTTAGTAGTTGGTTTGGAAAGCTCGTAGCTTCACCACCCAGGATGCCTCAATTGATTCAAGTGCCTTGCGTATCTCCAATGTTGTCATTTCAATGAAGCAAATGAAAACCTATGAATATGCCAAATAGATGTTGGCTCAAACTATTACAAAGATAATGGACATTAATCATTTTTCAAAAATTTTTATAAGCTATGAATGTTCATAAGTTTTGATAGCTTGAATAAACGAATGAGAGAGCAACCTCAACCATAAGGGACTTCGTGAATGTTAAAAAAATTAAAAGAGGATAGATATGCTTTTATGTGCCTCGACTGTGCTGAGATACTTTTTAGCAACAAAAGGTGTCGTACAGCAGGTGACATAGAAACTTCCCAGGAGAACATTACAGTCTATAAAAATTCCGGGGTTTCTTTCTTTACGTTAACTACCGGCCAAATGCAAGAATTCCATTTCTGTCCTCAAGTCCGCACATTGTCATTACAACGCCTGCAAGAAAAGGCTTAGCTGCTGAAAATTGTGCATCTGAATTTTTGGTAGGTGGAACAGCAAAACAGAGTAAAGATGACCACGTAGACCACACAAAATCATCGATAACACACGGCTTGGTTTCGATCCCTCTTGGCACATATATGGCAGTCAGAGCACGAAAAATGCAATTTGTTATCTCGATTAAAATCTCTAGCAAAATGTATACCGACTGATATCCTACAATATCCATTTTTATTTCATTAATTTTCCAAAACTTTTAAGCCGGGTTTGTAACGACGGTAGTGTTCCCCATACTTTTTATCATAATATTGTAAAGTTGTGTGTTAAATATATGTGCAGCAGCACACAATTTGAGATACCACACGGGCCATTTTTGACTTGAGAAAGAAGGTCAAGCTCTCGGCCGCTTTGTTGACGTTCGGGAGGGAATGAATTTATCCTTATGATACCCACGTGAATTCTGAAATGTTAGTTACGTAAGAGTAATGATATTACCTATAAATTTCGATACTTCTAAAACTATCAAATTACCTTCCACAGCACATCTTAAAATATGTACCTCAAACATCGTACACAGACGGTCCTGAATTATTCTCCACAGCACACCGCGAAATCTGGACATCGGAAGTCGTACGTATAAGTCATTAAGATATTCCCATAGCACACTTCCAAACCTAGACATTAAAAACCGCACATATAAAGCACGAAAAAAGGCTTTCCACAGCGAACTCTAAATCACGAACATAAAAGACCTTAGTAGAAGCTACAAGTCTATTCCGTACAGCACATTTTGAAGCACAAATATTGGCAGCTGTACGTAGAAAGCACTGTACAAGCGCTTTGGCGCCTTATGAGAAATTCCGAAACATCACCTGCAAAGAATTCATTTAGAGCACCATACCTGTAGAACGTTTAAATTGGAAAGCGGTTGAACACTGAAATTCTTATATTAATATTTCAGTACATGCATAAAAATGTAACGATCGGAGAGGACATGTTAAGAAAAATATTGTAAAAATAGGTATTCATGGGAAACAAGCGAAAGACAACACGGATACCTGACCCCGTTTGCCGGCCCCTGTTGTTAGTACTGCTGGCCTTATTGGCAATCCCTTTCTGTCCCTGCTATCTTCTTCGGTTCCGCACGGCTCTTTGTAGCCGATCAAGAGGCAAGCGGCGTTTGTGGAACAAGAAGGAAGTGTGAGGGAGGGCCATTTGTTTGCGGTAACGGGGACAGGGCCAATGACGCGCGAAGAGACCCGTCTTAAACAAACCGTCTATCCCTGGCTCGTCACTACGCTTAGACCCTTTCTTTCCTTTCAGGCCGAAACTTACACTTACCCCAGGACTCTCCCAAATTATCCTGAGGAACCGGCACCCACCAGGCCTTTGGGCTGCGAGAGAGCTTGCCTTTGTTCTGTTGCTGGTTACCGCAAGCTACTGAAAAAAATAGAAAGAACCATGGTCATCGCAACTCTTTAGACTTTTACCACTGTAAACATTTTGACATTAGTGAAACCATATTAGCGAATGTGGACCTAACTTACTTGAAAAATAAGTGCTAAACAAAATTGTTCTTAACCACGGTTAAAAAAGAAACTGAAGTATCTGACAAAAAAATGTTTTAAAATATTTTGTTCATTTATTAGGATTCCAAACTGGTATAGGTACATAAAAGTATCCATGAACTAGTTTGACTCCGCGCCTTTGGCGGCAGGGGCCATTCTACTTCGAAGCGGTAGACTACCGAAGGTCATCTTCGCCTCTTCAAACAAGTAAAAAATAAATCCCATAACAAAATGGAGTTTTTTACAGTGTTTCTTGTAGAAGCTTATATTAAGGTAAACGAAACTCCATAACATACAAGAAAGCATGCATACACATATACATACCTACGAACGGATGATTGGTGTGAGTTTAATAAACTGAGTTGTCTAAGCGCTTTCGGTACTGGAGGTCAATCTGGCTCAGAAATATCGTGCTACATGCGACCGTCCGAAAGCTGCTCCTTGGACTCTTTGCTCCGCCCTAACATGCAGCTTGGGTTGATAATAATAATAATATAAGATCTCTCTTAAAGACAGACGCGCAATAATTCGATCTTTTGCCTCCTTTAACCCCCTACAATGCTTCGCATCGAAGGACCTTGTGGTCGACGTCGTCAACAACGCCTTCCGGGCACGTGTCTGTAGGGGCCTTTCCAATTCTGCATAGACAGCTCCAGAAGTGACCGTGCTCTATGAGAATTTGGGTCATACAGTAACATCCGTCGTTTCCGTATTCACCATGGTCTGGGATGTCCAGGAGCCTCTGGCGTTTTGTCCAGGCTGGATCCTCTGCCATTTATACTTTTAACGGTCCAGGATTGCCCTCTTGCAGTAAGTTGAACCTCCTGTCCAGGAATCGCTTTGCCCTCTCGCCTCTCAGGACATCCCAAAAGAGCATTCTAGCCAAGACGAGCATAACCTCCATGGAGGTGGTGCTGTATGCCCTGTATATTCAGTTTTTGGGATCGGCGTAGTGCACTCCTATTTGTCTCTGTTCTTAGAGCCCAGCCCGCCCATAGTAGAGCCGCGTATATAGTCATTGATTCGCTTACCGTAACTAAAAGGCGTCTTATAGCGTTTGACGTCCCTTCGATTCTCAGAAGAGTCCTGGCAATGTTGCCATCTGAGCGGCTTTTAGAGATACCTTTCTAACATGTGCAGTGCCAAGTAGACCGGTATCTAGCAGAACGCCGAGGTACCACGCCTTTTTGCTAATTTTTATTGAATGGCCTCAGTGTCATTATTTTTGCATCATTTTCCTTGTTTGGGCGTGTAAGGTAAAGTGCTTCTGTCTTCTTCGGTACAGGCTTTAGACGACAGGCCGACAGTCAAAGTTCCTTCATAGGCCATATCAGGGAGTGGAACTCGAAATAGACCCCTGAAGAACACCCGCTGTGACCTCACCACCCGCTAGAAGGAATCGTTGACTAAGGTACGAACAAATGACGTGCTGCAATTCCGCCAAGATTCCCTCTTCCTTGAGGGCGAGCATGATCTCCTTACGATCGAATTGAAAACATTTCTAATAGTCAACAGAATCGTGGAGATGAAGCGCCTAGTACTAAGCGATTTCGTTGTCTCCGCCGTCCGCAGACTTAAGACCCGTAGATCAGCTCAAAAGAGGATCTACCCTTCCGAAAGCCATACTGGGGATCGGAAAGGCCCCCTTGTTGTTGAATTCGTACGCCAGTCTTTTCCTTATGATAAGCTCGTAAAGCTTGCTGAGTGTAAATGGAGACAGATAGGGCTCACGCCTTTAGATGATGGCCGTACAGACTTAAGGATAAGAACTCGCCAAGCACTCTTCTATACCTTAAAAAATTCCTCTTTCTGGAGCAGTCCATTGAACACCTTCCCCAGGATTTGCTCCGTTCCCCATCCAGCAACACTCTTGACCGCCTCCGTCGATATGTCTCTGGCCCTGAGGTCACCCTGGTGCACGTCTGGCAGACTTTCTCTACGATAACTTCAGCCAATTCTTCCTCTTCTTCCGCTAGGTCTCTTAGTCACGTCCTAACGTCCTTAAAAGTATGTGTTGAGAAAGGTCCCGTACTATCTCCGCCAATCTTTCTCGAAGGACAGGAGGTGCTTCTCTCCTTATTCTTTCTTTATCCTTTTCCTGATTATCCTACAGCAAGCCCTTTTATTTTAAGCGACTTTTCATAACGAGACCAATCTTCGTTCTTCGTAAGATACGTCTTTTTTAGCCCTTCCACTTACCTCTGCTGGAACAGATGGAAACGTCTTCTTTGAAGATCCTCTAATCTGTCCTTCTGGCTTCCTGTATCAGTGAGCTTGCCTGCTCAACGGACGTTTTTGCACCCTGGTTTTCTCGAAGGGAAACTATAACGTACCCATGATCATTGAATGATTCCGTATCCAGTCGCCCAGACCATCGAGTCCTCGCTCATCATGGTGAGATCTAAATCTAACAATGTGAATCGTCTCCATCATTTACCAAAACCACCCTAAGCTGGATTTACCATGGTGAGATCCAGCAAGCCCTATGTCTATCCAAAAACACCCTAGTCCCGACCCCAGGGGCTCCAAACAGCGGTGTCCAGCTGTTCGATTTCATACCAGGTTTCTTTCTCGTAGCGGGTTCTTCTGTGGCTCGTCTGTTCGGCTCCAACAAATTACAACAATAGAGACGTGTCTAGGCACTCGGCCTTGAGCAGGTGAGGTGCTCCCTGGCTGCGATTTGCACTAATCGGTAGGACCTTCCGCAGATTAGGTAATGGCCGTAGCCGATTCTTTTTCGTTTTGCACCTTCTCCTCAGTCTCTTAAGTTACGGGAAAAACTGGCTTGTCTTGCACTATCCAGTCTCCTTCGGCAGCCGGAACGATTCATTTCTGCCTTTTTGAGATTCTCTTGTGGTGTTTACCCTTGCTCTTCTCCGCAAGCTCCTCTGAGGACCTCTTTACAAGTTCAGCAAACCCATATATTCTTGCCCATATGTTGCCGCCGATTCTGCTGGCTCGATGTGCATCCCCTCCAGGCGGGCCGTTTGCCCGCCTTGACAATGCTTCGGGCAGCTCATACTATCGATTCTATGCTCCTTAGCGCCAAGGCCGAGCAGTGAGGAGTTGTTGCTCTGTTATTTTTAACGGAAGTCCCGCCCCACCCAGCGGGAACATCTTCGCGCCCCGGTCTGCGGTGTGGAGCACGCGTTGGCCCTGAGCTTGACCTGATTGTATCTGAACCAAATAATCGGCGTGACACATTTCTTATATTATCCCACCGCGAGCCCAGTTTTATCGTTTTACGGCTGAGCAAAAGTCGTGCCACCGCGCGCGTAGTGTTGACCAGCACAAACTAAACCACCGACCACGCGACTTTAGGCTCTGAAACTTCCGTCGAAGGGATAACTCCCCAACCTGCTCGGTAATATGCTGGCTGATCTCATTGCCATGGGTCCACACACCGCATGGCCAACTTTACTTCCTCACGTTTGTGTTCCACGGTGATGGAAGCTCCCCGTCTTTCCCTAATCTGCTCCGCGATTTAGGTTGTAGCGTCCTCTACCCTTTCAGCTAGGTGTACGATGACGTTCCACGTTCTATTATTTGTGACGATTTTAACGCTAGCTCTCGGTTCTCTTGGCTTAACTTGTTCTTTCAACCCCTTCAAGATGTTGGCAAATGTTTGCCCCTCTCCTACCTTGATCTTAATCGTGCTCGTTGTTCCTGATTGATGTTTCCTCTTATCTTGTACCGTAGACTTTTTCTCCGTGCAAAAAAGGTTCTCTCCTCTTTCGGCCTTGATCCTGCTAAGCCCTATTGCTTCGAGCGTTTCTCCTCGGGTGAGTAAATAGCGGGGGTCGCCGACTGGCATCGATCCTCTTCCACTACTTCTCCCACCAGCTTGACGATAGTTCTGACCGTATTCGCATCTATTGGAATCGGCCCGTTACAGACCTTAGCTATAAAGAACACTCGTTTTTCCTCTTCCATTGCCCCATCGCGTGTTTGAGATGTGTCCCTGGCTCTCTAAGTAAAGGCAACATGCTGGATAGTTTCTAAATTACCCCCTTATCCTGTTGCCATTAATCTGTAATAATAATTCCTTTAGCTGGCTATATAGAAATCGCACAATCAGCTATACTATCGGCTTGTAGTAACGCTGGGAGCCAGTAAGTCGCTAAGAGGTACTTCACCTGCGCATGATTGGCAGTGCCGGTTGCGGTAACGTTTTCTCTGAGTATATCGTCAACCAGACCCTCCTATTCCTCTCGACGGCTTGCGCGGCTAGCTGCTTAGGATGAAATTCCCCGCTTTCTAGTCTAACCTTTTCTGTTGCAGATGGGCTACTCCAAAGCCTATGTGCCACTGGTCATTTTCCTCCTCTATGCTTTTCGCCACATCACACGTGGTTGCCTCTGAGCGACCGGTAATTGCCGTCAAAGCCTGTGCCAGTTTCTTGGTGTCTCAGATGGTGCTTTGCATTTTAGCCTCTCGCCTAGGTCTCCCCCGTCAAAATATTGCCGGTACTCTCAATGGCGATGGTTGGTGTCATGTCTGCCTCGGTGTCCTCTTCAATAATTCGCACCCTTGGAAGTTTCCCTCAGTCTATGAGCCTTCCTGTTCTCTAGTTTTCCTAAGCGAAGTCCTGAGAAAGCCTGGCTGTTCGAGAGGAAACTAGCAACCTCGGTTTTCCCCTGTAAGTGCTCTTCCTAATAATGGCTCGACGCGCTTCATCCATGTCCCCCGATCCTTCCCGAGGAAGTCAAAGTTTCGTCAAAGATGTGGGCTTCACCGGTACTCCTGCGTCCTAAAACGCTTTTTTGAAAAAAATTACGCTGCCGCAAAATGTTACTTGAACTCTTTTTTTAAGCTTCAGCTTCCTGATTTTAGTGTGGCAAGAATTGAGCAAGAAATATCTTTTTATTCCTATCTTCCTATTAATTTAATTTGCAGGACGAGCTGTGTTACCGTTTTTCAGGAGGCGCTCCTTCGCACGTGCCATAAGTTACAATCCACGATTGCACTCTTACGTACCATAAGGTTGCTCTGTAAATGTATAGGTTCCCTGCCGCGGTCGGAAAGCAAGCACGAGTAGTATATAAGGAACGAGGGTTTAATGGCTTTGTGGTCTTCTTCCGTTGGCCGCTGTATCTTCTTTAGTATCGTTGCACCCTTTGACGAAGCCGCGCAAGGGTGGTGTCGCTGAAAACGCCAACCGCCCAGCTCCCTTCCGTCATTCTTGGCAGAAAGCGGTATCACAGAAGCTCACCTTTTCTCTGGCTACCGCCGAGGTGAACAGGACGACGCCCGTTCTGGCTGGTTGGGTCGCCCTATGCAGGGAAGTCACCAGCAAACAGAAAGTCAGCACTAACACAATGACATCATTTGACGCACATGTGTCCGTACTCGACGGCACTCATGTAAAGACTAATAATTTTCGACATGTGGAAACGTTTCGTTGGCGAGTTTGAAACCTAACTTTTGGATGCAACATCTCGGCCGCCATTTTCTTGCTGTCTTATTATCTACCTGCAAAGCAATAAAGCCTTCAAGACGTTAAGCGCTGATGTTGGTTCGTTTTTCCGTATTATAGGTTTGTTTGTTAAAAGGTTTGATTGTTGTCATTGTATGACCGTCATCGGCAAATTGCCCCATTGAGATACGATACTTTTTAATTTTAAATACCTATAGTACACATTTCTGGTGCGATGGATCATTGAAATATTCGTTTGCGCTTTATCGCCCTATATCTATAATTCTAGATGTCTCATACGGGATAGAATTGTGTCTTCCACATGCGGCTCTCGATGCCTCTAAGTTGAAGTGTTATTACAATGGAAACGACTTCCCATAAATTTAGTCGTTAGAAGGGTAAACATTTTTACGAAGGGAATCCCCTATGATGACTTGAAATTCCCATAGAGGGCCGTGTTAATTTTGGTTGAGGGTGCCCGAGGATGGCAGTTATAGAGTGTAAGGATTCAAGAACCAACGTCTATAGTAGCTTATCGAGACTACACCTTAGTTCCGGACTGTGACGGCATCGCAAACTTTTATTTTATTTTGGGTCGAGTCGGCGAACAGACAGGCTCAGCGGCGGCGTGAAAATGTATGTCATCCTAAAATAGAGATGATGGTTAGTGACAATGGCAGTATAGAAGTTATTTTGGTTCATGTCAATGAGCCGGGTTTTAATTGTTGATTATTAATCTAGTAATTAGGAACTCCAATAAGGACACATTACTTAATACTTGGAACGATATCCTTCCAGTAGGTTCCACCCTCGCTTGTCTTCCATTGAGGGATGCGAACGTAAATCTACGGGCAAACTCATTGTCTGAGAGGCCGCGCTGAGAATACGCGTTCGGCCTAGAATATATGCCTCGATTGCACCGCTGTTGGCAACTGCGAAGGTTTGAAGGAGATCCCTTCAGCCATTTGAAGCACTCCTGTTTTTCTACAATTATTCGATTGCGCTTACTATAACAAATGGTTTTTCTTTCTTTCTTGAAGTAATTCATTCATAAGGTTACATGACAATGATAGTGCGATTGTGTGCTAGTTCGACCGTTGGCATGGTCAGCTGTTCCATTGCCCAAGGTCGTCGATAATGTGAATGACACCTATTTTCGGCTCCACATTCGCTCTCCAGATATACAATAGTATATTTAATCCGCAATCTCCAATGTCGAAATCGGTGCGAAAATTTCGCAAGTGCCGCTTACTTTACAAAAACGAGTAAGATGGCTATCACGCGAAGTCATTTAAGCATCGTGTGGTTTCAATTCCATGAGTGCCGCAATACATCGTTTTAGCCGAGAGTTTCCATTTAGGATTGGTTCTTGGCTTGTAAAATATATGCTTGTTTCACTGCTATGCTATGATGTCTCAGTCCGGGATAGATGCTATAAGAGCACATTTTGCTTAGACCAAGTGATACAAGGCGACGTTCCTTGAGCGATGATGTATATATACCAGAACTCAGTTGCCGATGCTTTTACTAAATTTTACATGACTCATATCGTCCTTTTGGCGAAAGCTGCACGTAGGAATCACAATATTACGTCCTATACTACCCCAAAATACGAACATTGAAAACTGCTTGGAGAAACCATAAACTATCCTCCACAGCATAACCCGAAACATGGACATTGAACGTCACCCGCAGAAACCACTAAATTTTTTAGGACTGGGGTTCGGTCCGAAAAAATCGCCTTCTGTGACATTTTCACAGAAAAGGGTCCAAAAGTCGCCCATCCGTTGACTGCGGATAACTTCAAAATTATTATTAAGGTCAGTTTTAACACAGCTTAATACATCTTAGTCGTACAACCAGGTAAAGCAAAAAAAAAGGCGTTCGTCAGGTCCTCAAGGGTTGCGAATATGAACGTCAATAAGCAAGTAGTCTCCCAGAACACGCTCACTGAAAGCAGTGTAGATAGGTCGCGGCTCCTCCAACGCTATATCATCAAAAACAAATCAAGATTTCGGTTTTCTGTTTGATTTTTTGCATGTGGTTCATTATTTTGGTTCAATCGTTTAGGCCAATTTTTTGTCAAATAATATATATCTAAACACATACCGCGCATTCAGAACCAGTCGAGAGAAATCTTCGTTTTTTTACATTAAATTTTTTTCTAAGACTTTGAACGGTTAAAATGTGCTGTTGTGCTAAGACGTCGATAGCTGGTTATGGGTTTAGAGAGAAGAAGAAGCAATCGATTCGCTGATGCTTTGTGACCTAGTTTATTGCTGAAACGCGATTTCAAAATGATGGCAAGCACCACACCCTTGATGGTATTGGGCGCAGACTATTCCGTAGAAAGGAAAAGAGGGAAAAAACTCGTTTGTATTGATCTTTGCGTTAGAAGACTTCGTTTTCCTTTTGGTTCAAAACCGCCAAATCGGCGGTAGGCACAGACGCTGAAGGAGGAAAAGAAGAGTACTACGGGAAAACGAGTAAAATATCTTTGAGCAGCGCCTAAGCTCAGCTAAATCAATGATGGTAGTGTAGATTCTCTTTGGATCCAGCAGTTAAATTTTACGTATGCAGCCGTCAGCATGAGCCATAGGTTATGCTTGCCGCTGGGCCTGCGTCTACCGCATTTTAGCAGTTCTGATGATTTGCTTCATCCTGTTCAAAACATTTAGAACGTACATAAAAGTTTGGTATAGGCAGACACAAGTTTCTTCCTTCGTGGAATTTATTCGTTGCATGGAATATACACACGTGCTCTGGTTTGGAAGAAAACGCGAATTCATAAGATTAACGCATAATAAATTCATATTGACTTAAACTTATTCAATACCTCTCTGCGTATCCATGCATGTTTTGTAAGGCCATTAAGCTGTGTATAGGTTTAAGAAATTTCATTAAAAAAAACTCGTATTGGTAGTCAGGTCTTAAAAGACGATAAGCCTTACTTTTATTGCTAAGTTTTCTCGCTAACCAATGCAGATGTCAATTTCATGCGTAAAACATCCAGTCTTATCGAGTGAGGACGATGGCCTTGAATGAAAAATCGGAAGCTTTTACAGATAAATTTTAAAAGCTTTTTAGAGAATATTTAATCTTATGAAACCCATATTACAAATAAATAATCCCGTTGTTTAAAACATTAAAAACTAGGTTCGAATATTGACGAAGATGCATTAATCGTATTCAAGCAGGCAGGCAGCACATGAGGAAATAATCGCAGTACGAATCGGTCATACTAAGCCTGGTGAGAAACGGTCGTAGGTGGAATATTTTTGAAAATTGTTTTACATCGGGCAAAAAATATCCAAGCTGCGCTGAATTTCGTTTCCTTGTTTCTTATGGAATTTTTGTGCATTTCTGTTCTCGTAATTTGGCTTATGTGGCTTTATAAAGGACAGTTCGGAGATATTCTGCTGCCACATAGCGTTCTGGGGTAATCAATTTTTGACGACTTTCAGCGATTAAACCGTATTTGTAACTGTGTGATGTTCGCTTGTTTTGGCTGAAACGTTATACTTTCAGTAGTCGCATCGGGTAGTCACATAAGGTTAGTGGCAAAGCAGACGCTGATTTTAGTGAGTAGGATGATTTTTACACACGGGTTTTGCTGTTTTATGCCTCGTGATATGCTCTGAGAAAATTTTAATAATTTGTATACGCGTTCCTTGAGGTTTATTTTGATGACTTCTAGGTGTGGTTTTCAATGCTCATGTTTCAGGACGTGCTATAAAAAACAGTGACTATTTTGAGTGGTTCTCAACGTTCATGCTTTGGAGCATCCTATGGAGAACAGTTAAATGACTTTCACGAGCGGTGCTAGTGTCGAAATGTAAGGTATGCTGTAGCAGACAGTTTATCCTTCATTGCATGCGATTTTCAATGTCTCGTGTTTCGAAGGACAGATAGCTCAGGAGTTTTATAAAAGAGAAAATGAGCTATAACGCTTTCAAAAATTTGACACGCAGTATTTTTTTGAAAATTCAGACGTTGACTAATTAGATTCAAAACTTGTCGCGTCAGTTTTGTGATAAAAAAAACAACGACGATTCGTCTCTTAAAATTTTTACTCAGCAATACAGGACGTCAAAGAGAGTGGGTTATCGAAAGATGGATCGTCTCCTTTAACAGCCCCAAACTGTTTTTTTAAATACGTGATACACGAATGCGCGGAGTTGAAGCAATTGGTCCATTTAGAACGAGTAGGTCTATCAGATGCAAGGTACCATTGAAACCCAATATTTTAAGGATTTCGGGCGTTGAAACTACTGCTTTGCTAGACATCATTTAATTTGGCTGGTATTAAACGGTTTTACTTCTGATTACATCTCGTCTCTCTCTCTCTCTCTCTGAGTGTCCTTCCGCTGAATTGTTTATTAAATTTTAAAAAACGAAATCGGTAGACCCTATTTTGAATGCAATGCTGCATCTAAGATAAGAATTTCCAAACGGAATTCCTGTTACCATCTCAAATTATACCATCTTATCATATGTAACAAGATTATCTTGTGTATACGTATTTATGCTGATGATCCGAAATTGTATGCACGATGTAATACTGAGACGGGAGAGTATCACTATAAAACATAATTGAATTCACCTCTCAAGTGTCGTAACGAGAATGAAACGGTAATCTGCATTCCCATTAGTGATACTGTTTTGTCTAATTGAATAATTCTACCTTAATTGGTTTTCTGTTCACAAATGGAACTCAATGAGGAATTCATTATTTTCATCACTAACCTAAACTTCAAGTGGCACATAACTGTCTTACGTTCAGATAATGTTTTCTATAACACGACTCTGCGTTACATTATGGTCAGGGTATCACAATCTTATTACACACTTCAGTCTCGTTGTCTATAAATTTTTATATTGTTTTGAGGTCTGGGGACCGATGTGAGGAGACGTTGCGTCTCCAGTGACATAATTTTTGTAGTAACATACCATAGGAGCTTAGAAGTCGCTGGGATGTAGCATTTCTATAATATGATTATCTGACGAGCCGCGCAGTTGATGCAATCAAGAACATAGATCATCGCGTACACGTGGTTGATACCTATATATATTCAGCGTCTTTGTCTTGCTAAACCTCATAAAGCTGATTTGTCAGAAAGCTCCGAGTCGGATTTTTCCTAGATTAAACGGCAAAGAGGCATTAATATGGGTCTATTTATTTTATTTTTTTGAGACTGACGATCAGCCAACATTTGACCTCCACGGTAGCAGTTTTTGCATTACTTCCTAAAGCGGATTCCGTATAAGCGTAGTCGAGCTCGGTGGCTTGGTGCATTCGTATGCGCCTTGCGACTGGAAGAGAACCGCACATAGGTGCACGGGTTCGATCCCCGCCGGTGCACATTTACGTTTATGTGGGGTCCGTCTTACGAAGTGATGAAAACAATGCTACCGTGGACGTTAAATGTTGGCTAATAATCAGCCCTAAAAAATGTTCATGAATATGGGTCTAGTAGACCAGAACTTCAGGATCAACTCTTGGGGAGTATCACTGGGTGTGTGTCAGGGGTCCTATGTTGGTCTTCATTGTGTTTGCTCTCCTTTTCATTCATGATTTGCCAATCTCGATGGCTTTGTATATTCGCATATGCCTTGGAACCAGGGAAGACACACAGGTGAAAAGGTTTGAAAGTGAAAAGATCCCCACCGTTGCACAGAACATAGCGCCCGTCTTACGGAGTAATCCAAAGAAGCGCCACCGTGAACGTTTTATGTTCTGCAAGCGTATATTTATGATCTGCAAGATATAAAGCAAATGGCAGTGCACACAAGTTGTATACAGGTGATCTTAAATTATGTGGCACTTGTGGTATATCTGACAGGATGTTACTCCAATATTCTCTCAATACGCTTCTAAAATAGTACGAGAGCAGAAATGTTATTAATCTCGGTTTCCAAGTGCGCAATCTTATTATCTAGTTAGCATAATTTGCATATGCACTACAGTGTACCCCATTGATGTATGACACACTTTGCGCGACTTGAACGTTTTCAAGCTCTTTTGAAATTTGAAAAACATAACTGACGTTATTCGGGCTTGTAATTATATATATATATATATATATATATATA
>MNPL01007276.1:19135-44859 GCA_002081605.1 Tropilaelaps mercedesae | reverse complement strand
ACATATATATATATATACATATATATATATATATATATATATACATATATATATGCATTTACATATATACATATATATATATATATATACATATATATATATATACATATATACGTATATATTACATATATCATTAGAATTCGACGATTGTTACCCGGAACATAGTCTGTGCTTTCTCACAGTGAGGACCACTCAAATATTTGCGACGCATTCCAAATTTGTAAAAACGCATGGACAATTAAATGGCGTACACTTATTATGTTAACTAATAACATAAATTCACTTTAGTAATAAAAAAGAGCGGTGAAGAAAAGCAGTAAACAACACACATTGCCGCCTTCTAATGATCTTAATAAGCATCTCTGTAACTTGCCCACGCCTCTACGTTTGTAGACCAACAAATGACTATGCCGCGCGTAATGAGATAAATAACACACCAACTACTGCTGCTCAGCGAGACAGGCTCTGCATGCGGCCGTTGCAATGGGGCTAATCAATGTACACCTGAAGTTGCTGCAAGACTTACAAAACAGTAAAATGGGCAGTTGGCGTGTGATTGTTGAATACCTTGCTTTGTGTATACAAAATACTAACATGAATAATAGTTAAAAGCCTGGTTTCTATGACTCACCTAGAAAGAGTCTAACATGTTTCACGTGGCAGGTTCATTCCCAACTTAATTTTCCCAAACCTAATCTCTATCTCGTTTTGGTAATTCCTTTCACCCTGGTTAATACAGCGAAATCAAGATTTTGCCCCTTGGACATTAAAGAGTCGAAAGGTTGGAAAATTTCCGCTGATGTTGTAGATGACGCCTAAAATGTGCTCATCGGTAAAGTCAAAGGAAGTGGCCTGCACGTGATTCAACACTTTGTTAGATTGCGGTCGTGTGTTGTCAAAACGTCAAGCCATAAAGCCATGGTTCATCGTGCCTCCACGACCTCCATCCATGTTGTCGTCATCACATTACGAAAGAGCCTTGAAGCTACCATTTACATAAGCAACAATATGGATAGCTGAAACTGTCGATTCTCTTACAATATTTAACGACAAGTGTTCACTCGAGTAAAACAATTTCCCAAAAAGGAGGGGAAAAATACGGAGTTTATAGTTGCCGTCAACGGTAGCTGTGATGGTCACCTCCCTCAATTGAAGCAAAGAGCTATCTGATCCGTGGCGAGTTGTTGCTTTGGAAACGCAGTTGAACAGAGAAGGCCGCGTTATGGACCACACCATTGACTTCGACAGAAGGTGGCTTTCATCGTCCGTTCAACAACCACTGTTCGAAAATTGTCCTCTTTGCACACGAACACGTTTAGCCAGCATGACCACCAGCTTGAGTGAGCATGCTGTGTAGATAACGGGATGGTTCTAGCTCTGCCATCATTATCCATCGGTGTCTTTTCTTCGAGCATGGTTCGTGTGTGTCCGTCAATAGTTAGGATGAGTTGTTTCAGCTTGGCCCTGCCCAGCGAGTGATGGCGTTTTGCTGATAGTTTTGTTTTTGGTCTGCTCATCGGGGGTAACTCTGAGGTGTTGAGAATGAAGAACGGGAAACAGGGTAGAGAAAGTGCTCCACTAAGCCATTCGCTGTTATTGGTTAGATGTGTCTATGAGTCACTTAGACGAAATGTCGGCCTCTGAAGTAAAGTGAAATGTTTAAGGGGCCTCGCTTGACGACAGAACAACGGCTGCTCGTTCTTTTTGGCGGTTAACGGTCGTTCACAAAGTTTCGTTCTCAACATAGCAGAGCACCGTTAGAATGCCGTTCGTATTTGCATGTCTTAGCATCAAAAAGCATTAGATGCATGCCAAAACCAACGGACGTGGTGACGGACAGTTCGACTAAATGTCGTGCTGTTGTCTCGTGCGCCTACGGCTGCTAGCGTGTGTCTGTGTATAGTGTGCCCTTAAAATTCATTTCAAGAAAATCGTTACCAAAAGAATATTCGCAAATAAAAATGACAAGACACACACACACATACGCAGAATTCGAGAGCTGCTAGTGAAAACCAAAAGGTAATAGTGTCAAATGTCAATGTTTGTTGTAAAATCTTCCCTTACAAAAAAAAACTCAACTTTCACTGATTTAGCTGCTTCCTCTATAAATAAAAACAGCTTTATTTTTCTTTTTCTTTGATTTTTACAATTTCGAAGTTACTTCTACTGGTAGCACTATTTATAATAACAGACGTATATGGGAAAGCACTTGGAAGTTTTGCTTGTTGGCATCCAAAATTAGTTGATAATCACGAACAGTTATCACTATAGCATATCGCTTAACAATAATATCGTTAACGATAAGTAACAATACGCTCGATATGTAATATTATGTGCTAACTTCTATTAAATTTTAGCCACAACCTAACGTGAGCACGCCACAGCACATTCAATATTCTTGCGTCTTTTCCTGTACTTACCTGGAGAACATATAAGTCACCACGGTTGTTCCAACTTAACGGAACAAGTACAAACACTCTAACTTGAGAATCCACCGATATCCTTATAATGTATCATTGCATTTATGTATAAAAGAAGAGATTAACACAGAGACTTCCGCTGCATCGATCGTACAGAGCTCTAGGCTTCGGAGTTTTTACTCTCCACACACAAGCAGCTTCAAAATTCCGAGCTTTCGCAAACTCACAGATATAAAAATCAGAATAACGTGCAATTGACTTCAAGAAGAACCGAATAGCACCACATAAACATCTTTGCACCGACACCGTTTCGACGATCGCCGATTTTTAGAGCATTTTCATCCTTTTGACCAGCTCGAGGCCACAGCGAACGAATCCCCACTCTCAAGCACAGGCGACGGCGGTGTTACTGAATGCACGTAGACAACTCAGGCGTACTGAGAATCAAGCGCTTAGGCGAAGTATGTGGACTTTGGACACAGGAAAGGGATATAAAAGTCGAAAGATAGATGAGGTTGAAAAGACGAGGGGTGCGAGAACTATATCCACGCGGTAGTGCTTCAATGCTTAGCCGTATGTAATGTGTATCCGATCCGGTCAGAAGAGGCACACAACACTGACACACCTGCGAGCAAGGCAGGGCAAGGGAGGCACCATTTAAGCAACAAAGAAATTGACTACGCGAAGATCTGGCCTTTCTCCACGATGTGCTTCAAGAAAAGGAGGCAGAGGAAGAAACGTGTCTATGAGAGACAAGCGGAAAGAAAGGCTACAGAAGTTGAACGCATTATAATGGTCAGGTTGTCGAGCCAATGAATCTTTTATAACCGGTCAAGCAGGCAGGCAACATAGGCGAAGGGTAGGTAGAAACGATAGGGAAGACGACCAAATATAAGAACGTGTTATTACGAACTTAGCAGCAATGATGTGTAAAAATACATCGCACAAACAGAGGAATTGGATATATGGTAATGGTGTCTTAGAAGAATGTAAGATATAAAATATAATGAGAAACTGCTATGCTGACCATACGGTGTATACAGCTATTACACAGGTCGTCGAACAGAAGCCTTTACCCTACAACTTCTTTCGCGCACAACGATTAAGTAGTCACCAGAGAGACGGCGGAGTACACAATTCAAGGAAAGCGAATCAAACAAATAAAGAGGAAAATTGTGGAGGCAAATTGCTAGACGTAAATGAAAAAGGAGATACTGCACGATCTTTTCTGAGAGATCAGTAAACTCATACAGCAACAGCAGCAGTGCAGGCTAACGATGACGAGTTTGCCTTTAGTTGTCTCCCTTTGTCTTCGTTCCTTTCTAAAATGTTTTGTTGTCTTGCCTACGTTCGCCAGTACACTTCACCGTCGCTTTGCCTTAATTTTTAATGGTGCCTTTTTTGTTGGCCCAGCGGGCGAGTAGCAGGACGCTCCCGGCAGTGCGCCCCTGATGCCACTGAAGCGGGAACCACGGATCCACCGCTGGTGGATCTGCCAAGGGCCGCGCGCAACGTTCGCCACCACCGACGGGGCGAACCGAAAGGGAAAGTTACTTGCGCCGTTGTTGAGAGGGTTCTCCGCACCACGTCAGACACAGGGATCGACTGATAGACAGACGGACGAATATCCAGATTCAAGGAGCCGAGAAGTCAGCCGGTCTTCAGTATACGCTTATAGATCGACCATCCCAATAAACACCAACAGGAGTCGTGCAATATATCAGCATCTATGCCAACAACGGTCGTCAACCACTTGATTGTAGAGATCGCTCAAAACATCGATAAGCCTAAAAAGGACCAGTGACATAGATTTATGCTATAACCCTCTATGCAGCTCTGAAAAACAAACACTAGTTTCAGATTTATGCTGTAACCCTCTATGCAGCTCAGAAAAACGAACACTAGTTTCAAGGTTCAATATTGAATCATATGTTTATACGTTTACTGCGGTCGCGCAAATAAGAATGAAGGGTCGGTTACCTAAACATGAGCATTTAGTAGAATTTTGGTATGGATCGATTGCTTCGATTGATTCGGCCACGTGATTTGCCGGGACTAAAGACAGCACTAATTTTTTTTTGAAATGAATAAAGTATTCAAGATAACTCTAGCCACAGTGTACATCAGTTTAAACCTTGTAACTTCCCGAAACCTAAACGGAACAGGTACATTAAGCTTAGAAAATGAAAACTTACGAGCTAATGGCAAATTTGCAAACTTAGAGCCATTTGTCGAGTGATTCTGCGGCGCTAGGTTATATCAATGCTTACGTTAATTATCAGCAACTTGCTTAGAAGTGGTCCAATCGAGCATATCGTACAAAATTGTAATTGTGTAATACATTATCTTAAGTTAAATAATAAGATAATTGTATCGTAAGAGTGCACAAAATAGTTGTATAGATACATCTGGTTAACCTCTCACTCTAATTCTCGTCGCATAAATTAAGTGTAATATGAAGAAGGTTAATTAACTGAAACACTCAGAGGACTCGTAACCCTTGATTATGATAATAATGATGTGCTAAACATTCCTAATTGGAATGGGTGGGCAAACTCAAGACTAGTGAAAAAGTTAGGGATACACCCAGAAGAGGATTCATACCGCCAGTGTAAGCAACACTAAAGCTTTACTATAAAAAATTACAGGGGGCTCACAATTTTCGGAGTCTCTGTTGGTAAAATGTTCTAAATAACATTTTACAAATAACTTTAAACGGCAATACTTGTAACATGTTTATACAAGAATTGGCGTTTAAACACAACCTGCAATATATACCTACAATATTTATTCATCTCGTACGCACCTCTCTAATTCACGTAAACAACTAATTTAGGATTTCATGTTTTCCATAGTAAGCAATTCATACAATATTTTCAAGAAAACCGCAGGCATGGGTGATTTAAATATGTTTAGTTTATTTTAGACAAATCAGTCAAAAATATATCCATATTTGTTTCGCCTATGTTACTATTAAGATATCTGCGTGAAAAAAGGCGAGAAAATCGTGTCTGTGTTTCTAGCTTCTGATGCATTCAATATCTTGAACATCTATAAAACAATAACAGTATGCTCTTAACTCTGTGCTGTCATCTCTATTCGTCGAAATTTCAACAAATGTCGTTCAATGCAGGCAATGTATGACTAGTTCTATGCGTGTAGCTGACACTTAAAATTTATTTATGTCTGCGTCTGTATGCTTGTGTAGATAGTGCGGCTACACAAGAAGTACTTTCCCGCTCGTTTTACACAAGAGCACGTTGTTGTATTCTGTCAGTCTTAGGGTCAAACGTTAATTGTAAGGGAAGAGAGTGATATTTCGACCACGTTATTAACTCGGGCATTGCGGCGCATTGTTTCTGTATGCAGCGGTTGCTGCCCTATTCTCCGAGCAATCACCCAACGTGTGAACTTTGCAGCACTAAATAATGTACGAATCACTAAGCCACGATAACGACAAATATTATTCAAAATTATTTAAAATCTTGAATTCTTGCCTTTGTGTTTCACATGCAGGAGCAAGAGTCCACCTTGTGCATGTACAACAAGTTAGATGAGTATTTACCTCGTAAACACTTAAACTGCAGCGGAAAATATTGAGGCTCCGTCTCTTATATCTCACTATGAAACGAGCATATCAAATGTACATGGCAAAACCTATGGCGCGCTTATTCAAAAATACATCCAGCGACGCCAAAACAAGTCGCGACCAACAGCCACTTTTTATCCCTGCTCTTGCTCCCTGCTTAAATCTATATAGCGGAAGTGAGCCCTTAGCTACGCGTAGCGCAGGAAAAACTAAGACGACTAGGCTCTAAGTGAAGCGACACGGGGAAACTTTATCAAAAAAATGCAACCTCCTTCATCCATAGCAAAATGATCGGTGCATTCTCAATGCAGTCAGAATGTCGTTTTTTTTTTCGCCACGCTCGTGGTGGCTTCTGCTACACTAGACCGTTGCTACTGAAGCGGCATTCTACGCCATATGATGGTACTAGTGAAGAAACAGGCAAGAACATTTTTTTGAGAGTCAAGAAAGCCTCACCTTTATTGCTCTCATTTGAACGCTCGTGTGCTATACACGTCAGTATCATTATCGGCTTTAGGGATAATAAATAGGAAGCAGAACTCATCTGCCTTTTTTTGATATAGATATAGAAGATATAGATATCTTCTCATCTGAAATGACTAGTTACGTTACTGCAGCAACGTAGCGAACAGAGGTCAAGTTGCTTTCCAGATTTTAGCTTATAACGTAACAACGTCAAAACTGCAATATTAAGAGAGCGAGTGTCTAACATGCATAGTCCGCCGCACATCCTTCCCCAGGTAAGGGTAGTTCCGTTATGAGTACCATATAGGTAATATTCGGAAGTGCTTTCCTGTAAAAGTCAAAACAGTTACCATGAATTTAATGAATGTTTCAATCCTTTGTTTATTGAAAACCTTTGTGTGCATCTAGTTAAACCACTTCTAATTAAGAAGTTTTTTTTTCGCATCTATATGGCGCGATCCTATTTGACAGGATAATTTGATGTCTTTTATTACCGACATTAATGTAATGCAGTTTGTATAAATGAGCATATGTAGGTGACATAAGCTAAAACATAACGGATTTCTAACAAATAGTTTGTCACTTCAGCGGTATAAAAAAGGTCGATATCGGCTGTAAATAAAGGCAGCTAATTGGAAAACCGCAAGGTTACAAATATAAAAATCGTGTGAACGCGCGAAGTAATAATGAACTAATGTTCTTTTCACAACTGTCGTACAACAATATATGGTTTGGCAAATAAATTTGATTATTGATTTTGATTACTGGTCCAAATGTTATGTGTTGACAAAACTCAACAACGGCAGGAGCAGCAACAAAAAAAAGTATTAGAGCTATCTATAAGGGAAACCTGGGTGGGTAATATGGGCATTGGACATCCATTATTTGCCCATCACGTAAACGGAGATTAGATTCCCGCCGTTGGACATTCTTATTTAGGGGGTCAGTCTTAGGAAATAACGCAAAAACGATAACGAAAAAATAACGACACCTCCAACGTTAAATGTTGGTATATGATCAATCCTGGAAAAACATTTATACAAAATCCCATGACAAAAAATAATGCCTTTCTCTCATGAAATCCTGAGAGAGAAACAAAGTTAAAGTTTTATATTTTGGGACTTCCTTCTTAGGTGTATGAGATCGAAACTACAATCTTTTGAACCAACCCATTTGTAAAATTCTTTTCGTCGACGGCATAACATACGTCGGTGTGATAGATAATGAACAGGATGTTCTTATTTACCGGGAAACGAAGCCAAAGCGAACGCCTATGATATATTGCAGCTACATTTGTAATATTTGAAACCTATGTGCATCAGTAGGAAGCAACTTTGAACGGATAACTAATGCTACCTGTGTAACTTTTGTCTGAAATATTTTTTCTCTAAATAATAAGTATCTTCTTTTTCGGTTTTTTTCTTATTTTTGGAACGTGAACAGATGATCTTGAAAATCCTTTTATGTCACTAAAAGTTCACCTGTACTTATATGAAAGTTCATAAGAGTTATGTATTGAAAAACACCTCCATACCTAACACGACTGGTTCTGATGCAATAAAATTTTCAAAAACCTCTGTAAATGACGGATCATTGACTTTCTAATTTGAGGAAGAGCCTTTAAAAATAAGTTATTCTTATATTCTAATATTCTTAACTAGCGTTGAGTATACATATATCGTTTGTTGTTTTCTCGAAGCTACTTTGTGTCACAGACTGTACGCTGGAGTCTTTGCTTACTTATATAAGCCTAAAGTAATTCCGAGAACACTTACGCGCTTGAACTAGGAAGTGTTGCCAAAAAGCTTTGTTTCAGGCGCTAATTACGTCAGCGGCGAACCTGATTGGAAAACGGATTTATTTTTGATAGCGTGATTTTTTGCTTAACAAGACCAGTAAACATGGTTAACTCCTGCCTGAAAGAAAAACCCTTTGGAAGTGCTGTAATTTATACATCGATTGTACGACCCTGTTGGATAGCTCAGAACGCCGTGGTGCGTTTCTCTAAAGTGACTCAACACACGTCTTGCTCAACACAAAGCAGCATCTAAACGTTAAACTGAGATGAGCTCTTGTCACATTAAAGGTTTCACTCTCAGTTCTCTGAAAAAGCATAGGGCAATATCATATCAAGGCGCAATAAAGTATTGTTAGTGGTAGTTTCATTGGAAATACCGTATATAAATTGAAAGTCCGAACATGTCTTGAAAGCGTTAACAACGGAAGTGTTTTTACAACACAAACCGCAAAGACAACGCCACGAGTAATAGCAATAACACCATCTCGACAGCTAAGCTATCCTGCTGGTTGCAGAAAGATGGTAGACTACAACCACGTTTGCGAACAATAATATCTAGCGTTTTCTTGGGCCGGCAAAAAGTCGCAAACGCCCCTTTTCTCTTGTTGGCGGTATCATGAAGAATGACGACACAAACTGATAGGATTGCTTCTCCTAGGTTGATCCACTAAATTTGCATGTTCGTTAATGTATATACCTAGGACTAGCTCGGTAGCCCTACGAGAATGTGGTTTTTCATGTATTTGGTCCGTAGATCCTATAACGTTCACCAATCTGTAAGGGAGATTCCGAGAGTGGAAAGATGGCCATAAGTCACTCTCAGCCGACCTGGACGCTTTTGCTTCGATTTGGAATTATGAAATACCAAAATTCAAGATGTCATAGGATATTATTATTCCAACTTATCATTAAGCAATGTCCAAAAGCAGCCTCAAAAATCTATGTCCGTTGTCATGCTCGCTTTACGGAATGAGCAAGAAGCTCTATTTATTAAAACAAAATGATGAAGCTAGCTTTCGACATTAGAAGTTTAATGTACTGTTATATCTTAGATAACAGGTAATATAAAAAAATTCATGAATGTTAATCAATATTGAACTTTCTAATTGCCTGACAGTAATGCGCACAGAATCTTGACGTAGGTTTGTCTTCATTATGACAAATTACATAGTCAAACATTTTTGCCCGAAGATTGAGTCACACGGGCTCAAACGAAACTCAGAGATGATTCATGTTTGTTATCACAACACCCGCCGATGGCATGGCCAATTTGCAATAGGCCAGGTTGAAGGTTGAAGTCTAGAAAGTGATGTGCTCACCACGGTAGTGCTCATCACTCAATGCCTTTTATTACATTATGCTATTTTTTCTATTGTAGTGTTCTTCGATCTCCGCCCGGGGAAACATAGGAAAACATTGCTAAATCTGCTCAAATATGCGTTTTCAAATATATGGATATCACAGCAGACTCACTACTTATTTAAACATATAGTATACGACCCATGTAGACGTTCGTTTTTTACTTCAATGCCTTCTAAATTTACGCGTATCCCTTCGCGATGTTCGTTAAAACCCTAGCAAAAATAAAAAATGTGAGTTAACAAAAACAGCTATGATAAAATGCACAAAAGAGGTTGTTTCATAGTCAGGAAGATCAGTCTTTCCATCAAAGCAACAATGAAGCTACAAAAAGGTAGTCTAGACACAATTCGAATAACTGAAATCTGTTGACCCAAGTGTACTCTCTACTTCTTGTGTTTAATATGTAACTCATTAAGAAGCGCAACTGACGTCCTTCGATTCCTCTGTGTTTCATTAAATACAAGAGTTCTCTTACAAAATGTCAATTATCACGTTTGTTCAAGTTTCGTTTGGGGTCAGACGGCAGACTACGTAGCCTCTCAAATACTTTGTATGTTATTACCAACAAACAGTGATTTCAAGAACGCCAAAGCAGAACTAGCTTGTCTTCTTAAAAATGTTCACTCTTGCAAAAATTGACGCAACATATCAAAGGAATGTTTGCGAGTACATATTAAGCAAGATTACTGTGGATATGGGTTTAATATACGCGCTTTCATGTCTGACAAAGCTGGCGAGGATTGCTAAACAGAGGGAATCCTTGAACCTGTCGTCTAACTTCATGTGATGATCATTCTACGATAATAGCTAGGATCATAACAACAACTTGACTATAAATATATCACCAATTGTATATTATTGCTTCCGTTACATTATTTGAACCAGAAATTCGTGTACGTCTAATATGGCAGAGGTCTCACAATGAGCGAGAACAAATAATGAGTACGGGACGCACTATATGCACATTCCCATTTTCTTTGGCAGCGTTATATTGCCGTCACTCCTCAATTATGAATAGTGGACAAACTACCACAACTTTGCTTAGACTTATACTGCCGTTGATTAGATTTATTTTAATCTTCATAGGAGCACACTTCAAATAGTTCGCATGTCTACCGCAAATTACTGACAATTATTCAATGTAACGATGTCTAAAATAACAATATTATACAGATCTATGTGTTACGGTTTAACTATGTAAGTTTGTGGATTGAAATTCGCGTTCAGAACTGCACAGAAATGCGAAAGGGATGAAAACAACGCTAAATTATTTGTACTAGCACTAAAGCGTCTTAAGATTACAGTTTTTACGATATGTCAGAAGTTTAATTTTTAATTTTGGTAGTGCAAGGTGAAAAGACAAAACATTTCAATAAAAAGAAAGAGGTAAACAATAAAAATACCTGCGCGTACATTCAATAATAGCGGTTATAGTATTAGTGGCTGTGGTAATATTGCTATAAGGGCGCACCATTTAATCAATTTAAACATATTTTGATAACCAATTAGTTGACATTTTCAAAAGAAAATCACCTACATTTTGTTAACAAAGAATTGTAGTTAAAGCTGAATTATATTTCTATTTGTGGACGATTTCTCAACCATTTACTTATAAGATATGAGTGGCGAAATCTGGAAATTTTAACTGGTTCTTTAATTGGTTTAACTGCTTCTAAGAATCAGGGATGAGAATGGTAATTTATGTTTTGCAGATTGTATACAACAGGTCACAAAAAAGACTACATAAGTAAAAACAAACCACACTGAAAATCTTTAATATTTTAGGGGTGACAACCAGCCAACATTTAACATCCACGGTACCGCTTTTGCATTACTTCGTAAGACGGATCCCGTAAATATGCAACGGAAAAGATCGAGCCCGAGCACCTACGTGTCTCCTCTGGTCGCAAGGCGTACGCGAATGCACCAAGCCTTCGAGCTCGAATCTGCTTTCGACTAATGTAACTGTAGCAACAATAACAACTGCACTGACAATAACTACGAAAGGCAGCTCTGTGTAACGCCATTGCCGCCTCCATCAGCGGCAAATTGTGGTGCGTCTGTAACTATTCCGTAGCGGTAGACGTATTCAAATGAGTGGAAGATTATACCCACTTTATGTTGCGTTCGATTGTTCTACTTTGCAACACATTCTAAACGGACTTATTAGATAGCAATAATAATAATCATAGCAATGCTAACAGCAACAGATAATCATATTTTCCCTGGTCGACTATCGGGCAGATGCTTGCGTGCCGAAAATGTCATTGACCTAACGCATTTTGTATTCGTGCAACTACGCGCTTTCGCTAATAAGACGAATGCCATTTATTATTCACGCATTTTAATATATTCAGAAGGAAAAAAGAAATCCGCCGCAATTGTCCAACAGTATTAATGTGCAGCACAATTGATGTCAAAACAGCGTGTCTCTACCACTTAAAGGGGACCTCATTAAAAGATGATCTTGAAGAAGTGCTTTAACAATGAGCATTCGTTGCACTATGGCGTTCCCACTCGACCTTGAAGGCCTTGACGTTTTGCGACGGCCATGATTCGGTTACTGTTGCTAACACAGTCAGAAATGGTCAAGTTCCATTCTTTAAAAAATTGGTAAATAAATATATACTAAAATGAAGACATCCGCTTATCAACAAAGGTATGCTAACAACAGAAGCTACAAAAATAAGCAAATTAGTCATAGCATGTCGTTAAATGAGCACTTTTCGTTTTCTTCACTTTTGTTACGACGAGCAGGACCAAGACATAGTTTTACTTACGGCCGTAAATGCTTATGGTTTGAGTTTATACAGTAATTCTCCGAACAGAAGACAAATTCGCTTTTTTTGTTTGCTCTGGGTGATGTGTTTTGTCGAATATCTAAAAAAGAAGTACTAGCGAACGATGCACGAACGTTAACCTAGGTGAAAAGCTAAAGGAAAAAGCTCTTGCAGGTTTGGATTTCCTCATTAAATTGACTTCCTTAAATATTTAATTTTTGAACTTTACGGCTTTTAAGCTCTTTCGTTTTCAAAGAATAACGCATACAGTAAAACAAAAAATAAATTCCAGCATATCTCGATTTATCTGATCAGATTTTGAGTGTAAGCTGTAACGGAAAGTGGATAATATACATACAAAAGGCTTCGCTTTTACTTTAAAGGGTAACGTACAGTATTTTTTCTAGATGGTCAGATTGTAAAACAAACGCCATAGAGTAGTATTTAAAAGAACAGCATACTGCTTACAAAATACTACAAGCCATGCAAAATGAATTCAAAAAGGTTCAGAAAAAATTCTATCACCAATGCATTGATACGGAAGGCCTAAGCTCAGTTAAGCTTTAGAACCGAAGTCACGATGAATTTAAATTATTACTATTTACAGTTTCATACAAACGTTTTGATCACTATTACGTTAGCCTGAAAATTATAACCTTTGATCAACCAGATAATAAAACGCATTTAAAAATTCAAGCGAAAAAACACATGCAGAAAAATCCTTTACTCAGATTTTACTGAAAATTTCTCTTTGCCGTCTTCCTTGAACAACTTTTATCCATGGTCTGTCATTAAAACTCCATCCTCTTATTGAATGGGAGGGAATTGTCATCCGGGGCCCGGATATCTGTAAACCAGACGGGTACTTGTATAATTTGGCATAGTCGAGCCATTTCTACTACTTCTGGGCGGACGACCAAGAATGAATACAACATTAGGAAAGAAGAAGGCATCATTTAGAAATATCTGAACTGTGGAGAGGCAAGAAAAGGCACAATGCTTGACAATGCAAGGCATTCGTTCTATTTTGCCACCGCCATCATCAATAAAAAGGCTCCTCGTGCACAAAATGATTGAGAAGTGCGACGAATATCTAATACTTGAGCGGAAGACTCTACTTTTTCTTTGGAATTGTGTTTGCGTGTGTGCGCACGTGCTATAAGCATTCGAAGGCAACTCATTCTGAGCAGGATCCACCTTGTCAGAAAGAAAAAGAGAGTGAAGGTGTTAACTATATGATTCGCAAAGGTTCAGACAACGAGCGTGCATTATGGGTGATACTCACCGACTTTAGCCGGTTTATGGGGTTATAACCAACAAGAGAGAAAACGAATGGCCATAAATATTCTTATCGGGTCTTCTTCTATTCAAAGGTATTTGTGTGAGTGCAAGTGAGCATTAAATCTCAGTTAGCTGCTGTATTTCAACGAATTCCTTTTTTAATGCTACGGAAGTATTTATGAAGAAAAGATTTTATCACTCCCCCAGAATCGGAACTAGATGTTTAGATAAACTCGTGAAAATTTACCTTTTCCTGCATACTTCCGAAGTACATCTATATGTTTCTAGTAAGACAAGATCAGGTCCGCTGCAGCAGCGTTTGAATCTTAAATCGTGGTTTTGAATAGGGATATATTTTATTTTGCAGATTCCTGTCGGCCGTCTAGGAAACATCATGTTCGTTGTTGCCAAACGATCCGCATCAAGGTTACTCAAGCCACAATAAATATCACTTGTTTTTGTTTGCTTGTCGAGAAGACTCGAAAGCGATAATAATCTATATTTTGGAGAGGGTCGTTTTTGTACGAGCTAATTTTATATAATAAATTGATCCCAAATGAGAACGCAATGATTTTTGTTAAAATAAACTTGTTTTTAGAGATCAATTTTTTTTCGAAGTAATTTTAGAGAAGGGAATGTGTTTGCCTATCGTAGAGAAGTTATGAAAATTTGGTCTATATGTAACATCCATGAATTATACTTGTTGAGTATGAATGTACTTAAAATACGTTTGGTCTGGACTTTCATGAACGTGCGTCAACATTACGTTAGATAAGTCAGAACTTCTCACCACATCGATAAAGCAAGTTGCTTTCCAGTTCGTCAAGGAAACTGAACATTCGGTAACATTGTTGAAATTGATTGACTTTGTAAAATAAGTGAAGCTATCGACTTAGACCCTGAGGTCCCACGATTTTCTCTGGCTACATTGGTTTCAAAGTCACCCCCAAAAAAGGAGTATGAGAGGAAATATTGTCCTTTTGAATGCAAACAGTTCAACTAATCTACACACCGAGATATGAATTCAAAATCGCGTCGACATATTTATAAAACGTTGAACGCTTTGATGGAAGCGGTTACATCGTTTTATAGAAGTGCCAATCGTTTGATCCGGCCAATATCCGTAAACAAAAAGCCTACTACAAAACACAACACTAAGCTTGGTGGTTGATTTGGTGGTTTAACGTAATTAACTGCAAAGCATGTTGAATTTCACCGTACAACTTTTTGTGGCTGTAACAAAACGGAAAACGTTTTGAGCTATAATGTATGTAAGCTACTGTTTTTCAATAGGTGATCACTGGCATACATTTTAACCTTAATCTAATAAGGAAAGAATTATAGTTGTAGCGGATTTATCACGAAACGACCACTTAGGTGAACCGAAGCATTTACTGCACACTGCTAACTGAACAGTTTTACAAGCTTGGTTTGCTGTAAAGCCCGTTGTAGCCACAGCTGTTGCTCTGCCCTGGGCTGTGACAGTGACATATTGGTAATGTTTTGACAGCTTTTCAGCCATGGGTGATTATGAGACGATGCTGGTGATGACGATGACGACATTTGGCGAGTTGCACATTTCCGGATTGGCTCAGTGCGTTCGCCCAAATTTCCCGCAAATATTTAATTTATCCATCTGCAGCATGATGATGTAATACGTCCAAATGTACCATTGGGCTAGATAGTAGAACGGTGACTTTGCGCTCATCTCACGGTAGTAACGGTGACAGCAGATACTTCAGCATTTCCACGAAGCAAACAGATTAACACAGACATCTTACACACGCGCTACAAGCGACAACTTGTAATATGTTATTGGTGAAATTATGGTAAAAGGGCTAAGTCTTCAAATAATCAGTGCAATCAAAACCTTTTATCGTCAACTGCGTCACAAATATTCACCAATATGTAAGAATCTATGGCAATTCGTTCTCTCTACTCAGTCATGTTTCGCGACACTACTCCACTGGCTACAGTTTGATTATACGATGACTATTTATCCTTTCAGGCACAAATAATGGTTGTAGACTCTCTTACACTGTTGTTAGCCCAAAACGACCACAGAATCTAAAATAGAGTTTTTTCTTTGTATGAATGTGTCTACCGGCGCAGAAAGGACAATTAAAAGATATTATACTGTATCCTCAATGGCTAAAAAACACGTATTGGAATAAATGATGCATAAAAAGTTAGACTCATAAGCTTCGTAAGCAATAAAAAATGTTTATCTCTTTAGGCCTCTGCTCGGAGATAGCATAATTACATGGCTGGCACGTTGCACGTACGCATTAGTAACAGGTTGTATATGAATGGCTGACAAGACTCAGTAAAGTACCTTAATGAAGTCTAATGAAGAACGCCATTTCGGAAATGTTTCATGATAGGATCTAGGTATTTTTGCAAGAGCAAACAGAAAATAATTTTAAGCATTTGCTAAAGGTTCCATTGCTTGGTATGTCGTATGTTACAAGCCAAAAGATATTAGGCTTATGCAAAGATTCGATAACTATGCTTTGACGACTGCCTAAAAAGCTCTCTACCCAGAATCTACAAGCACTAACGACTTTACCGTATAAAATAGACTCTACAGCTCATTTTAATGCCTATATATTTTATCAAATGTCACACTACAATTGTTAGCACAGACAAGTGTTATTGTGCTTATGTACGTTATTATGTTATGCTTTTGTACAGGCCAATGCTGATATTCTTAGATACGCTTTGCAGTTGATTCATTTTTATCTGTGTAGTTCGCGCTTGAAAGTTGTAAGTAGTCATGTTCGTTTACGAAATAAGTCATATATATATATATACTGTTCTCTGTTAAAAAATTAAAAAATTATGTGCGGTTGAGATTTATTCGGTTTTTTCGGAAATCTAAATAGCAAGTTTATGTTATAGCATAACTGCGAGGGATTCGGAGCTAAGACTGTAAGAGCGAACGATTAACGAATGGCGTCAGGGTAATCATATTAAACCTTCAGGCGAATCCGTGAGGATCATCTACTAGCATTACAATAAAGGCGACACGCGTAGTGATATCTATACATTTTGTAAATAGTCCTATGCCTTCGTGATATTTATTAATAAAACCAAGCTGCATTGTTGAACATTCGTAGTAAATAATTCACCAAACAACTTTTTTGATACGGTGGAATTTGCCCATATATCTACGCATCCCTTGGCAGTGGAGCATTATTCAAGAGACGTCTCGAAAGTTTAGGAGGATGGTATTAACCATTAAACATTTTATTGGGTGCTATTCGCGCTGTGGATGGTTTGCCATGCAAACATTTTGTTACAGTGAATACGTAATTTGTCAGACAAACATTAAATATTATTAATTAAATAAAATAATCAGCAGCCATTCTAATACTACTAATAATGCCACAGCAGCCACAACAAGCAAAACAAAACTACGATGCAGCCTGACAATATTGCGTCTTAGACACTCACGTAAGTTCTAGTCAAGTAGTTGTACATATAGGTTTTACGTATACTTTACCAAACCCCGATTAACCTATGTCCGCTGGGTTATATATAGCGGGAAGTATCATCAGCCAGATCTCCCATACAATAAAAAATTCCAGTGTTTACAAAATAACTGATATCAATGTGATCTTCCTTAATATTTACATTTTCAAGTCATTTTTTGAATCAGAAGAAAGTGTGAATATTCAAATAGTGTTCCCGTAACTGAGGACAGGTATGACATCCGCCACGCATAACAGCCTTGTTAACTTCATGAGAATTTTAGGTGGCCCAGATGCGACAATTTGGTTTCTTTCGAACGAACCTCAGAGGAAGAAAATTTTCAAAGCAACAGCCATTGATGTCGAAACAGCAATAAAAAGTCAAAATGCCTCGACCTATATGTTTTGATTTCTTTTACACAAAAATCTAATAAGGACATGATTTTCAATGAAATTTAATACACATGTTTTCATTTGTCTAGCTGTTATTTTAAAACTAGCTTGTTAGCTTTCTCGCAAAACACAATTATTTGTATGTCACGTTAGCAACTTATGCAGCAAAGATTTTGAAATGATCTCAGCTACTTTAAAAATGTATAAAATAAGGATAGCATTTTTTATTACCCGGAATACACATAGTAATAATAATAATCATCATACCAAATACGCACGCGTGTATTGCAATATATTAACTACTTAACGATTTCATTATTGTTCATTAATTGGGCGCTTTATATTCAGTGTAGTAGTAATCTTGTCGGTTAGCGTTCTATCAATCCGCTGCTTATGCAAGAATACGTTTTTCTTCTGCTTATATAAGGAAGCCCTAAGTTAAAAGATATTTAAAAAATATTCTTTAGCGATTCCTTGGCTGTCCGGGAAAATAGACCTGTGTTCTTTTTAATTGTTTTGAAGAAGTGATCACATCTAAATTTATTTACATTATTGATGTGCTCACGAATTCAAACGTTCCGTTCATGGCACCTTAATGGCGAGGTAAAAAAGAAGAAATTCTTAAAAAGCCGGTCGTATTGTTATGCAAATGTAAACATTACTTCTATCTATCCAAATTATTTCTTTTCGCCTTCATTAGTGACGTAGAAACATTGCGATCGCTCATTATGAATATTCGATGAAGCGACGAAAATGGCCAGAACGGGAATTTAATAAAACTCATCATAGGTCCCACAATATCGCAGCGGTACCAAGCGAAGGAATTACCAACTTTAATCAAATACCTAAAGGTTTTATACAAAATCGTTCGTCCCACCCGACAGATCCCCAATACTGGAGATTTGAAACGGCAATTGCGATAAACCAAAGGTTTTCCTCTCCGTGAAATACAATTCTGTCTTAACACTGATTGGTTTTCCAACAATACGACAACCGAATTCATAAGCGGGGCCTGGTCAGGTAAGAGGCACAACTCGCCTCATAAGTTTTCCTCAGTCTAACCCTAATTTTCAGTTGGTGCATTTTAACAGAAAGCACCATTATCAGTTCTAACCTGTTTATCACTACGCATCCATTTTATATGCACTTACTGCAAACTAATGCGTATTTGAGTGATAAGCAGGCGTCAAATGCCTAATACTGCGAACGGATCCCTAATGGGGCTTTTTTCCGTTGCCTCTTTTTTGCCGATCATTTGAGGCCCCAAAACATTTTTGCTGCTTTGACCATACCCGTAGTGCAGCAATGAAACCATGGATGAGTGAGCGATTGTGACAGTGGCTCTGCTGGCTGCTAGCACTACTCGTATAGTGACTACGATAATTGCGGTGATAATAGTGGTAATCCGGCGACGATACGTTGACGACCACGAAGTGTCCACCTGAAACAGGATATCACGCAATGGACGCAAATCTTACTATTTTGTGTTCGCCACAGTTCTCTCGACCAAGATGAGTCAGTGAACCGTGCCACAGTGGAACGGGAGGACCTGCGCTGAAACTATGCCCACGGCTCATTCGTTCAGTCGCTATCGAGCCTCAACAAAGTTGATGGAGAAAAGAATAGAGAAACGCTATTTTGACTGCAGATAATCCCGCAGAACAGAGAGCGAGACAATGCGATTACGATGCTGGGCCCGGTACGTTGCTGTTACATAAGCGAAAAATGCAACAAATTCTCTTCGTTCTTGTTGGTAGATTTACTTTTGTTGCAGTTCCTTCGTGATTTCCGGCACCGGCCCTTTTCTTCTTCATCTTCTATGCCTTCTTATTCTTCCCGCCCTTCCTCTCTTCTTCCCGTCGTTGCTCTTGTATCTTCGTCGTGTTCTTCAATGCGTTTCATAGCTGTACCTGGGTGCGCGCCGTAATCGTATCAATTGTCCGAACAATTCATGATGACGATAGCTGTTATGATGTTGATGGTGATGTTTGTGACTCCCACCTGCCAGAGACCCGCATTGTGTTTTCTCGGTGTATCTGCTAAGTTTTGTCGTTCGCAGAAAGATTGGTATAAAGAAGAAACGACGGCAACCATCGTTTGGATCGACAAACCGCTCACTGCATTGACTTACCTTCTCTATACTTACTCGTACTATAAAATTACCTACCATTCACTTAGACCTCCTAGAACTCCTTTCTTCATCATACGAGCCCTACACATATATGCAGATTATATTGAGAATACTGATAATAAGCTGCAAAGAAAAAAGACATAAAACGAGGATATAACAATTTAACAATATGTTTTATTACCATCACTATTACTAATATTAGAAGTTTACGCTCGTCATTCGTTGTGAATCATGACATAATCATATTCTTTTTTACTATTTTTTATTTTTAGTCTGTTTTATTGCATACTATTTGACTGCGCTTCTATGAACGATGATTTTGTACATTTAAATTAGCGTTTCTAAAAGGCAAGCAAGATCCGCTAGTGCTCATATATATATATATATATATATATAATTATACATATAATAAGGGCGTACAAAACATCCGCGCCATTTTTGTTGCATAGTTGCTTTAGCCGTTTTCGCTTCGTGTTCTTTGTAGGGTAGCTAGTTCTTTGTATTCACAGGGAAATAACGTTATTGCGAATGAACTGGATAGTATGGTAACGATGTTAAATTCCTGTTCGTGTAATCCCCGTGTTATTTTCTATCACGCTTTCAATTTATATGGGAGCGAGATTAGCAAGCGTATATATTTAAATTTAGTTCCCGTTTTAAAGCTTTGCGTAGTGATTTTCCGGCAACGACTCCGAAATCGCGTCCAGACCTTTTTGTTGACGTTTGGACTCTCTGGATTTTCTCATCAGTTACACAAGTATCACCTATCTATGGTAGTCAATAAGGCCCAGCAACGTTCTCAGCCTGTCGAGCATAATTTAAGCTAGCTTGACAATATACAGCAACGCTATGCGATTATATAAAATTCATCCATCCTGCCAGAACGGTTTATTTTAATGTCTATGTGCTTTAAAAGCCCAACAACCGGCGCCTCCTTTCGACAATCATCCAAACTAGCGGTGAATCAGGGGAGCGCTTAGAGGAGGGCCCTTTGTTTATGTACACAATATACTATGCATTGGTTAAATATCACCATAGCACAATTAATTGCTACACATACTCAGCAAATACTGATCAACAAAAAATACTGAAGCAATTCATCTATGGTAGTCGGATTCGAGGAAGTTATGGCTCAAAACAGACTAATCTACACACGTGTTCACCACGCTCCATGCCACCTTGATGGTAGGTGCACTCAAGCATTATCTCATTGCGCACTGGCTGCCACTTTCAGTATATATTATTACTTATCACTCTCTTGATCCATATTCTGCGCGTCTAACATGAGAAAATCAGTACGCGGACGAGACTGGTCCGTCTCAAGGACGAAAGACAACGACGTCTTTCTTCTATCGGTAAATAGATAAATTTCCCTTCCCCGAATGTTGTAACGGCAAGAACAACAACAAAACAAGTAGCAGGAGCTCAATGAACAGCCTACCGCCAGCTAATCGTACGGATATGCTCATATAAACTTAGCCTATGCGTTAACAAATATGGATATGTATTTGCTATAGTTACGTGACATTACCGCATATGTTGTAGCTGCTCTCTTTCTGCTTAACATCCATGTTTTGGATGTGAAATGTAAGAGTGCAGGAAAGTGACTTTTCTCATTCGTGAAGATTATATCATAGTTCTTAGCAATCATAGCTTACGTGCGTTCTTTCTCATAGTACCGTGAATGTTTTACTTACATTGGTTTACAGACAATATACGCACTTGAATTTGTTTTGGAATATTCCTACAACGATCGTCGCGAAGTGATACGTTGTTCATCGAAAAATTAAGTCTTGGACGGGATTGCGTGTCAACCAAGAATTTAGAGCTTCAAATTTGCTAATATTAAGGTTGGATACTGCATACACGTACACTATGCAAGTAAAGCCCAAAAGTACACTGTATGTGTTGGTATATAAGAGATGTTAACGCAAAATCTTTTACCTAAACATTGCGGTCGATATCATTTTAACCCACTGCCACTACTCTTTTAGTAATAAAGTCATCTATGTTTTATTGCTGATGCTTCAGGATAATTAGAGCTTTAAATGCATAGAATTTTCTTCTAAATATCGGAAACACAGGAAATGCTTGATGTTTTTCAATTGTCTTAAAATATATATGATGACATACTTATGTGAACAAATATATGCTCACAACAGTGATATCAGTACTGATTCATTTTGCATCTATATATTCCATTTATTAGGATGGAAGCATCTCTTCTAATTAAACTACCACGGTTGGTGCTTGGCCGAAGCAGTGCGGTCCGGCAAGCAAGACTGTCCTCGACTTTCTCATTGGACGGTAAGTATAGCCCACCACGTAGTGTTGCTATATCAATACACTTCAACGCAAAAGGCCAAAATAAGTGTTTATCTTCAAGATCTCGTAGTAGATCTAATTATTTCTTTACTTTCGTATAGTGTTATACTGTGGAAGCACCTAAAAACAATCACAAATAAAGGTATCTAAGAAAAAAATCGGCCTGAAGCAAAGCAATTGGATAGGTTTCTACTGAGCAGGTTGTGGGCAATATTCCCTGGCATGTCATTATTGAATTACTGTATGCAGTGATTACGAAAAGAGATTTTCATACTGATTTTCTGATAGCCGAAAGTAATTGTACGTAATCTTCAACCTGCCTTTAATTTACAACCCTTTTTCAGAAATACATGTTTATGAAAAAACATCTGCACGTATGTTAGTAAGCGTACCTGCGCAAAGCCTTAAATTAATGAACAACTGGCCACTGGATATGTTTAGTATCAAGTAAATTGATTAGCTCTTTTAGCATACATTTTAATTAGCATACTCAATACAGCATTTCTAGGAATTATCAAATACACCCGTGTTAAAGCATAGAGAGGTAAAGATACTCATACATGATATTACGTTTATTTGGTTGTTTGAAGGCATTATTGTAATATGCATACATAATTTTTTTACATTTTTCGCTACAGATACCATGGGCCTAACAGAAGAGCAGCGCCAAATGCAAAAAATAGCGAAAGACTTCGCCACAAAGGAATGGCTGCCTAATATGCACACATGGGACCAAAAAGTACTGTTTGTCTTGTGCACTAGAATATATAGTATAATGCACAATGCAGTAGCGTTTACAAAATAGTATTACACTAGAAGTAACGTAAAAGTGAGGCCTTAAGAACAGTCTCCAAATAAACGTATCACCCATGATATGCCCGCATCAATTTTACTACTGGGCACTCTTACGATTTTTTGGCTTTTTCTGTTATGTTCGTGCGCATTCGTCGACCGCTTAACTTCATTATACATGCAATGGTTTAGTTATCCCCACTCCTCCTAAAGAACTTTATTGTGTATAACGCGTATGTGGTTATTATTATGCTTCGAAAAAGCGATGCTACTAGAAAGTCCTCACTGTTTCCACATGCATATGTGTACTGTTGTCGGTACCCAAAAGCAGAATCATAAATGTACTAAATAATTTGTTAGTACGTCTATATTGAATTGACAACTAATCGCTGTTAATTGACGGTTTGTAGCATACATTCCCTCGAGAAGCACTATGCGCTGCGGCGGCTCTTGGTTTTGGTGCAATTCGGGTTCGTGAAAAGTTTGGCGGTTCGGGTTTGGGTAGTCTGGATTCGGCGGTTATCTTTGAGTCCTTAGCTAGAGGCTGTACGTCAACGGCGGCCTACCTCAGTATTCACAATATGTCCACGTGGATAGTTGATACGTTCGGCAACGAACACCAAAGAGCTAAATGGTAAAAACCAGACACTTGTTATAATCATCCAACGTTATCGATATCCTTTTTAATTTAAAGATATCATCATACAATTTGTCTTGCTCTAATTAGAATCCAGAATATTTATTATCATTGAGAGTCAAGCTAGAAACATATGGCTTTGAGTTAACAGGCAATGCGGCGCCAGTAAATAAAATACTTATGACTAATATGAAGTATTCATATTGTACTTGGTTCTGTCAATAATTTCAGCTAGCGTTGGTACCGACACATTATTTAGCGATAATTTGACTGAATGAGAACCGATTTGAGTATCGCTTGGAGGTCAAAAAGTTTTTGCCGTTTTTATTTTAGAGGTTAATTTTAAATTAGTAATCTTTGATTAGCAATTACGGGACTGGAGTAATTGCAGGATCCCGAAACTGGCTACTATGGAGTTTTGCAGTTCCTACTGTCTCACAGAGCCGGGTAGCGGCAGTGACGCAGCAGCGCTCGTTACTAGAGCAATCCGCGATAATGACCACTACGTTGTTAATGGCAGCAAAGCGTTCATTTCTGGCGGAGGCGAAAGCGATTTGTACGTTTGTATGGTTCGCACTGGTGATAAGGGCCCTAAAGGTACGTGTGTACATCTATTAAAACGTCCGTTGTGTGTTTGTTTCTACTTGTGTATGTAGTTGTGTATCTGCTATGTATAATATCTACTTGAGGATCGATTTTTGTTTTCGATTTTGCATATCTTGACATTAACATAAAAGGGGAGCTGGATGTGGAGCAGAATGCAATTACAATTTATTATTTTTTGGTGTGTGAAGCATACAAAAGTTCATGTAAACGAAATATTGTAACTAACACTCTCTAACACTTTTTAACGATTCACTACTGTTGTAGGTATCACGTGCCTAGCAATCGAGAAGGGTACTCGTGGTCTATCCTTTGGTAAAAACGAGGAAAAGTTGGGGTGGAACACGCACCCAACTCGAGCTCTGATCTTGGAGGATTGTCTGGTGCCTGTGACCAACCGTCTCGGCGACGAAGGCCAAGGGTTTAATATTGCAATGAAGGGATTGAACAACGGTCGAGTGAATATCGCCGCTTGTTCGGTTGGCGCTGCTGCTGCTTCTATAGACTTCGTCGTGAACTACATAAGAGGACGCAAGCAGTTCGGAAAAGCTATCGCTGATTTTCAGGTAAAACGATCCGCGCCAGCTATTCCTCTGTGGAAAACGATTTTGCTCTTCTCTTGAAGAACAAGTGTATTGAAAGCTACCAGCATCAAAAAATGATTAGTATTAATCTCATCAAACCTACCATTTGAATCATAAATTTACAACTAGCCACTAGCAAGTTTACGGGTCATACTTTATATAATTATCAAATGGAAAATACTCATCCTTTATTCACAAAAATTGACAGGCACGAGATACTATATATTATTATATACATTTTAGAAAAAAACTAGAACGCATCTCTTGAATCTAATAGTTCCACAATGCTTTAAACCGCATAATAAAAGCACCAAGTACCTACTTAGTCTGTCTATGCATTTTAAGTTAGGTTACTATCGCTAGCATGATTCCGGTTAAATCTGTAAAAAATTGTTAATATTACGTTAAAAAGTGCTTAAGACAATTTTATTAGTACAATCTGTAGCCCGGATATACAGGCACTGAAAGCGTCAGCATACGCTACTAAAGACTAAACGATAGTTACATGTGAAGTGAAAGACTAAGTTTGTCAAACGAAAGACAAGTATAGAAACAAATATGAATGCATTTTAAAAGTTCATGAGTGCTTCCTTCCCGTTCAATCCAGTTCAATCAGTTCCGGGTGGCGGAGATGGCGATAAAATTGCAGGCCTCTCGTCTAATGGTCCGCGAAGCAGCTAAGTGTGTACAAGAGGAACGCCCGAATGCCACGGAAATATGTGCCATGGCCAAGTGTTTTGCTACAGAAGCTTGTTTTGAGGTTTGTTTGAGACTCACTAGAGCTTTCTTCATCTTTTCTCCGTTGAATATGCACTTAAAACTTAAAAATTTTAATGCGTCGAAGCATGAGCAGTGTCGCATGGGCTGATCAGGACTTCACGTAGCTATTAGCATAAGAACTCCTTTTCGATATAGTGGATTACTGAAACGAAACCTTGCGATCGGAATAACTTAGTCTTGGGCGTTATAAAACTTGCTATGTATTTCTTTTCTAATCAAAAGCAATATACACATGTGTTATCCGAAAGAAAATGCTTCTCGTACCTACTTAGGCATATCTGAAAAATTAGGAAATAAACGCAAATTTTTCC
>MNPL01007276.1:0-18594 GCA_002081605.1 Tropilaelaps mercedesae | reverse complement strand
ATAGATTACAGATAAAGCGATGCAACTTATGGGTGGATACGGTTTCATCAAAGAATTTCCTGTCCAGCAATACTTTCGTGACTGCCGGGCGCATCCCATAATCGAGGGGACCAATGAAATTATGCGTTTGATCATCGCGAGAGACATTCTCAAATGAGGATTACCTATAAGAGAAAAAATGCTACAAAATAATTTGTGGTTGTTAAATAAACTAATCTTTAAGTAATGTCTATGCATGTCTTCAAAAACCCCAAAATGCCTAAAAACTCTAAAATGCCAGTCATATGACTTGAAAATCACAAAAGGGGATATGATATTATTGTTTTGGCTTTACAGTATATTTAGGTGCTACTTATAAGCATTTCTCCGAAAGGCGCATTGCCATTATAGGATTGTTGCTCATATATACATTTCGTGCTTTACTATGTTTTTCTATTTCTGTTTTTGTTGCGTTAGGAACGGAAGCGTGCGAGTTATTTGTCGCAAATCAAATCAATACGATGTTGGCTTATGAGTCTTACTCTTTGAGTCAAACGTATAAGGCATTACTTTTAATCAGAGTCTGTATAGAAATGTCTAGCACAAATAGACAAAAGGAAACTGTACATATAACTCGTTGCGCCATAAGGTAACAGCTTGAATTTCAACTTGAATTAAAGCTTAAAAACAAAAAAAAAATGTTAATAAACATTCAATTATGCAGGGTGTACCACTTAGGAGTCATTAATAAAAGAGTGGGCATATAGAACAATAGCTCACAAATCCGTATATGAGTACTTCGTGTTTTTTCATAAAAAATGCCGTTTATGCGCACTGCTTGGAAGCATAACATCCATGTATATTTATAAACTGATGTTGCACCTTACTAATTAATTCACCCCGAAGAAAAAACTGTAAAGCTGTAGTAGTGAATTGATGTAGGCGAGTCTCCGATTCATTTGGCAAAACATGCACAGAAATAAAAGCTTCAGAAATGATAAAGAAGAACTAAGAATTATATAACATGAAGAAATGGATTACGACAGATAACACACCGATACGAAGGCATTCTTAACACCTATTAGGTTTACTATGCTACGACATATATATTTCTTTATAGTTGGCGCCTTAAGATTTGACGCGTCTACCAATAATCCATTAAAAAATTAATTATTTCGTCGTGCATATAGTTTCAACTTTCCAGTCTCAACTTTCCAGTACGTTTGTGGGCAGCATTGAAAATATTCATCGCTGAATATACGGTGTTTTGCAGCCAGACTTAGAGAAGTTTGTCAGCCTTAATTCGATCCTCAAGTCGGTTATGTATCTGCAAAACTCGTCATCTGAAAGTAATCTAAAAAAGTCGGTGTCTCCAACGAAAAAGGCATTCAAAGGAAATTTTCAACCAACGTGCTTGGCTTCCCAGCAAACAAAAAACTCAGCAAGCATAGCCCTGCTTGAATTTCTCATTCAAGCGGAATTTCGGAAATTGATAGCTTTGCTGTATTTGCTACTAATATTTGTAAATATTTTGATGCACTATAGTCAAAGGATATAGAGTAATAATAGTGAATTTTAATTCCTAAATAGAAGGTTCCTGAAAAAACTGACACTATCACACGCCTGACTCTTCTTGTATTGATGGTAACTGTTCTAACACCGAAAAACTAGTAGCATCTTCTTGGTCTTGCAAACCTTGGAAACCTCCATTCAAGTATTAAGATCGGTACACTATAAGACAACCCATAAAGGCTTAAAATCTGTGTGAAGACATCGTGCAACAGATTTCAATAATGGCCTTTTCCTTAATATAAGATGATAACCTCAGTAGTAATTCCCGTAGTTATACTGGCTTTACGGATCTAGAAAAATTTGAATTAAGAATATTGAATTGAGAAATGATTAATTTTACGGAAATTCAATTAAATTAGACGTGTTTTTGAATTAAAGATTAATGAAAAGCCACGTAATTAACATACGTATTCTGTACCAAAAAGTATTGTTGAGGACTCTGTCTAATGAAATCCGTAGTTTGTTGCAACCTGCAATCGCTCACGGGTTGATTACGGAGCTACTGCCAACCAGGTTTTTCTCAGTTAACGTCAAGCAAAGGCAAGCAAAACACTTTCCATAGCACGGCTAACTTTATCTTGCTTTTTCAGAATACATGAAGAAACAGAAGTGAAAGCAAATGAAATATTTGGATGCGTTCTTCAGAGAATTTGGTATGTGAATGTCGAGTATTCAAGCATGGTGTGTGATTCGTACAATCTGAATATGGGTTTGGCTAAGAATTGGAGTTTCAATCCCTCGAGCCAACTGGTTCTTCGAAATTTAAGATTGTGTTTTAGTGAGTCGAAGCTTGGAAGGCGTCACATTGCCTTACAGAAATGATCATTTAAAAGTTCGTCACGAAACTGAAAATATGTGGCAATCAACGTACCTTGGTGGAAAACCATTTTAAGGTTTCCCTGATTTATCGCGCGTGTTAAGAAAACCCAGATCGACAAGATTTGGCTCACTCGTTTTGATATCTGAGATAAAGAATTATATTAGGTGAAAAACACATTGTCTGTGCAACTACAACAGCTAGGTCCACCTGTGTGTTCCGCTCATGCTAAAAAAATTCCAGTCAGTCAAGGCAAATTAATATTATAAAAATATGGACGGATACATGCTTCTCCACTGCTGAGAACGCTAATTATACGGTGCATATTGTTTTCTATGTCGACACATATCGGCCAGCTTCCCTAAGATTCCATCTACATCAGATATTTCGCAAATTGATCAATTAATCCTTACAAGTGCTCTGAAGCCAACTGTATCGTGACACATGAGACTTACGCGAAGCAAATAAAGAAAAAATGAAACCTGCCGCGCCGATGTATAACAGACTTATTGCCTTAGTACAGATAAGGATTTTTTTAATTCATACAATCGTTATTTTGTATCTGGGTGAAGGCTGATTTCGTCTCCGGTAAAAGCAAGCAACTGCTGTAACCAACATGGTCTTCGCATCTCGACGTTCATGATACTGTTGGTAATGATGCTGATGCTGTAAGGGAAAGAGCAGTGCGCAGCGCGGCTGCGGTCGACTCCGTGTCTGTTGTTTTGGGCGAAACAACCCCCTTCATCGTTGACGACTACGACGACGGCAGATAAGCTTAAAAAACTGATCACCGAGCTGATTAAGAAAAAAGCCATCAATGTTCGGGGCACCGAGTCCCAAACAAATATTCTCCAACATTTTCGACCTAGATGCACAATAGCCAATAAGGATATAAGGCTGAGGAGATTCATCGATAGGTACACTGCACACGGTGTAATTTTCCCGCCCTCTAAAATTCAAATTTGCTAGTTTTCCATAGCCCTCTCTCAGAGCGGTCCTCAGTGGACGGTCTTTAACCGGGCGCGCGGGAACCTCCGTACGACACGAAGGTTTTTCGCACGTTTCTTGCGTAAATTGTACTACCATCGTAGCTGGCAATCTTCTCCAGACTCTATCTCGAATAATAGACTCAAGCGCAGTGAAAACTAGCCGGCTTTTCAAATCTTGACAAAGTCGCCTGTCAAGTGATGTCGCTGCTGTGAACCAGCCGCCAGTCTCTAGCACGACTCCCAACAACAAACGGGACGGCGGGCAGCGAAAAAATACGAGAATTTCTCGCCAATCCGGTAAGTTCCACCCACATTTTTGCACATAATAGCTTCGGTGAGCACGCTGGAATCCGCCTCTAGACACTGAACTGCAGGACACGCCGATTCCGCAACCTTGTCACCGTAGCGCTCGCCAGTTTCACTGCAACCAACTCGGTGAACGTATGTCACGAAATCGCCTAGAAATTTCAATGTTCGCGTTTCGACAATATCCCCACATATCATTGAGCTGATTCACATTGTGTTTATGCAAAACCTATCGTGAAATTTGAATAAATCCATTACACATTTTAAAATATTTGGCCCCGCACAAATCCAAGATGGCGGACGTTCTGTTCCATTTTGGAGATAATTTCGATGAGTTTTCCCACTAGTCCGCTATGAATTGACTCTACCGACTACACGAAACAGGCAAGCCGGTTCTATTCAATGATATGAAATAGTTTTCCCGTTTCAGTATTTTCATTTATAGCCTGAATTGAAAAATGCCTTTTTTTCTACGGAGACACAACAATAAGATACGGATGTCTCTCCTGCCCCCCAACACTGTTGTCGAACAGTAGAGTGTGTGCGCAACAAATTCTAACTCACCTTTGTCTACAGAGCAAAAGAATTTCTTAATTATATTTGCCTACTCTCTTCGGTTTATATGCAGAATATTTACTTATAGAAGCATCTCCAGAGATTTGTGTAGATCTACATAAGTCTGTTCCAGTGCGTCTCAGGTTGTACCTGGAGATCATTTTTGTTTCTTTGTAGCATATTTATTCGGTTGTTGTCCGTGTGCGTGCTTTTTATGCATACATGTTCACTAAAGTCATTATATAATTTCTCTGAAATGGCAGAGTGCCCGTATTGAAATAATAATACCCTTGCAGCATAAAAGTATACTGCTCTAACGACGTCAAATGAGAGAGCTCCTGCGCAAGGCGAAATGATCAAACTAATATTCACTCTAAATCATTTCCGTCCACAAAATTATCCGATTTTTTTTATCTGCATGATTACTGTTAGCTGTAGCCATGAGTTATGATATGTGCAGAGTGTATTGCGTTATCGATTGACTCACTGCCGAGAGGAGCTGAGAAAGACAAAGTTGCTCCGTATTCAAACACGTTGTGGAGCTATTGATTTTAATTTAGTTCATCCACCTGGTCAGACATATATAAAATTTTAATACAGTTCCCTAGAAGCCAAGGTTACGAGCCTAGACAGTTATAACAACGATCATTCAGGTTGGTAAATAGCTTTCGTGACATTGTTTCTAAAGAATTAAAAGTGAACATTTTCCTATTAACTTCCTTTAACTATATGTCAGGTTAGACTCGAAAAATCATTAGTCGGCATATTAACAACGATCTTAAAAGCTTTGCGCGGTTTGATGTCAGCAGTTGTAGCAATTTGCCTTACGTGTCAGACCAGCACATTAGCATGTGATTCTTGGCAGTTTCTAGAAAACCAGGAAAAATTCTGTAGTGTGTGTTCTCCTGTGCTCATTCGAAAAACGAGACAAGCAATAGGTATGCTTGATCCACGCTTCAAAATTAACTTAAGCAGGCAAACCGTTAACAGCAACTCTGCATTTTAGATTAGCATTTCGTGCATTTCGTGCATTAGATGCATTTCAGAATTTTGTGCATTAACCTTAAAGGAATTAGCGGATTTTTCTAAGACTTGCGTACGAGTGCCTATACAGCCAGTTTTAACATATATTTCCTCGTTAGAGATGTTAATATTTCGCATTTTCGTTATAGGTGGAAAAATATCTATTTTGTGACATATCATATGCTTTAAAAAAACTACTGGTATGCTGAACTGCTGGTAAGGAGCTGCTGGTATGTTGTAGTTGATTATCTGACACTTTCAAGGTGTACTTCGTTTTTATCGACACAAACCCTGATTTTGCTTTACCTCAACGCGTAAAGATAGGTAATATGGTAACATTTTACATATAATGAATATTATTCTATAATGAATAATATTCTACATATAATGAATAGACGCGTAGCCTCGCAATGTAATCATAGTTTACAGTATGCGCATATCGCATTAACTTGACGTTTAGACGAATATATTTTTTGCTGGGACGACGACTAGCTCAGTGTTTATGCGAAACTAACAAAGAGGGTGTGAGAGAAGTTATGATTTTAGCACTCTTCAGCCCACAGTCTTGACTTGGTCATCCATAGGATCTAGATGGAGAACGAAATTACCGTGTATTTGTTAAACCCTGTGATATTTCTAGGCATGGAGCAGGTGTCTTGTGCCGCGATGGAAGTAAAAACCGAGACGCAACGGTCACTTGAGTGGCAATTAAATGAACTACAAAAGGGATTGCATGACGCAGAAGCTCTTGACAGCTCCATTTCGGATGCTAGGGCACTGTCTGAAACTGTGGCTGCTAATATGGAACGTGGAGTTGGTAGACATGACCACGAATCAGCCACAAGTATTCTCGATGAGGCACTCAAGGAGATAGAAGTTGACAGCAGACCCGATGTCTCGGATATGAAAGCAGTCCTCCTTCAGCCGAGCGAGCCCGTCTTGCCTGAAGTTCCTTGCAGTCAGATGTCCGTGCAATTGCCTCAAACGATAGTACCAAACACTTCTCCTGAGAATCCGAACATAAAGGTTGATCTGCCTAGTGTGCCACTTTCTTTCAAGATAGATCCACAGCGCGCCATGGTAGCAAATGCGTCTGATATTCGACATATAAGAGTTGAAGTTCCCAAGCCAGCTCTACCCATCGAAATTGAACAGCCATTGGCAGTCGTCACAAACACCTCAGACAGTTCGCATATCAAGTATGAACTACCCAAGATGTCTCTACCGATCAAGGTTGAGTCTCCGATGACAGTAATGGCTACAACTTCAGAAAGCACCCGCATGAAGGTTGACATGCCGAAACAGGCACAGCTTCCAATCAAAGTTGAAACGCCCCATAATGTACTAACGGTCGAGGTTCCAAAGGTCGTTTCTGTTGTTCCAACATCCTGCGCAACCTCGGCGGCAGCGGTAACAGCCGTCTCAATACCTCAAGCTATAACGTTAAGTTCTGTAGCGAACTCGCCTACTGTTCAGGGAGGAACTTACCGACTGAAAGCGAGTGGAGCATTGGGAAATCCTGTCGTAGGGGCACCCCTCATGGTAACTGGAGTGGTAATTCCTCGAGCTCCACTTTCTTCTAATTTGATCAGTTTTGTTGACGCATCAGGGAACATGCAGCTGGCGGCCGTAGCATCTCCAATTATGAATCCCACAATTCAGATTCGCCCGGGTGTGGTTGTCAATTCAGCCCCCCCACTTGTCGTGAGGCCTCCTGCCCCGCAAATCGTCTCCCCGTCAGGACCGCTTGGCACAATTGTACCCGTTTCAACACTTTCTACGGTACAGCCACCCATCTTTAAAAGTACTGTCAGAGCTATCCTACCAAATAAGACGACGGTAAAAACAATTTATCCCATAAAAGGTGGAACAACTACTATGCTAAATAGCGAGCCGAAGATCAACGATGTTCAGGCTGTTGTGAGAACATCCCCTGCAATCCTCGAGGAACCAGAAGAGGAACAACCACCTCCACCCACGTTACAACCGTCTATAAAAGAACCTTCGTCAACAGAGTCGAAAAGTGAGCACCACAAGAACGATTCGACGTCGATAGTTCCGAGTGATTCGAGTCCACCTATAATAGAGCCCACACCGCTCTCAAAACCCCTGATCAATGAGGTCTGTCCACCAACTAAGCCGGAGGATGAGGACAAAGTGAATGACGTTATATGGAAGATTCTTTCCGTGAGCAGTTCGCAGGGTGTGAGTAAAGCCGGTGAACTAGCTAAGACCAACCTATTTAACTTAGTGAAAACTGAGACCAACGTAGTCATCACCGCTCCATCAACAGCCGTACAGGACATCCTTGAAGAACTGAAAAAACAGTTTCCGGACAAGAAATTTGTCATAAACTATAATGCGTCAAACACAGCATCTAGCAATCTTAAGAACCTCGTGAATCAAGCGGCAACCGGTAAAAAAAACATGAAACCTACTATTGCTAAGCCTCTCTCAGAAAAATCATCAGTAAAGCGAGCTCTACATGAAGATAAGTCTGCTCCATCTGCGAAACGAAAGAAAACACAAACATTGAAAGCGAAAGCATTAGCGAACATGAAAGCAGCGCAAGGGCCTTCGACCTCAAAAGGAGGGCCTAAACGAGCAAAAGTTGAGAAGGTAAATGAATTACCAAGCATACCGAAGCCAGCAGCCACTTACAGATCCGCTAGATTGCGGGGTGAGAAGGCTCCTGAGCTGTTCTCGGGGAAAAAGCGAAAAGAAGAGATTTCCGCCCCACCGAAACTTCAGAAGGAGTTCGTAACCCCACCAGTGCGGACCCGAGGTAGACCACGAAAAGATCGAAGCTCTTCTGTTCAGAGCAGACAGGCCGCAGAGCAAGCTATCATGAGCTCAATTAGAGATGTTGAGGTAGGTCCTACTGACGTCCAGTTTAAGACTAGGTCTACATTTTTATTTAAGTAGTGACTAGCTATAATCGAGCATGAGTAGTTACGTAGCACCAACACGAGATACAAACGAGATCAATCCTCATTTTAACGAATTCGTAGCCGTGTAATTGTTATAACCGAGAATTCAACATCATAGCCAGCTTGGCATAAACCTGATAGCTTAATAGATACTTGTGGTTACTGAAGAGATCAACCAATGAGGTAGCTGCCAAGACAACTGCGTAATGAGCTTCCTTCAAAATATCATTGCATCATATTCTTATGATACGCCGCACACCCGTCCATAGAGGACGCTCATAATGCAACAGTCCAGATGATAGACGTACCGCAGTAACCAGATTTTTATATACTTTTGAATGTTGGCGTACCATACGTAGGTGAAGCTGGACCAGTTGCCTGAAGACTTCGCGTTGCAGGGCGGTTCGGTGCGTGTAGGAGATGGAACGGAGTTCATCAGCGGCGCTCCAGGTGAAGGAGAGGATTCTGTGGGCTCTTCTACTAGTAGCGGGGTCTCTGGAGGTACCAGTGTTGGTTACAACACTGAAATAAGAGTGGGTGACGAATTCCAGGCTAAAATACCATCATTCCTTGTGGGAAAACCTCCCGAGAACTATCCAGACCATGCAGATATCATCTACCATCCCGATAAGGTACGCAATAGTCTCCTCTTCGGATATATAGCGCCTCGAATGGGTACATTACATTTAAGAGATGTTCGGAAGGAGTCGCACTCTCTTTTCTAAGATTAAAATGTGCACTTCTAAATTGATGTAATTTGGCATTGCACGTGGTGTAAAAATTAGTGTTGATTTTTCTATAGCTCCAGATGCTAATTGACGGCGTTCTTTTGTGACGGCTATTTAGGGCCTATTAAATGCGACCAGACCCGAGGGATCGCGGTTTTGTCAAGATTTTCCATTATACGACTTCGTCGATTGGAGCCATCAGGATAAGAAGATGTTTAAGCGGTATCTAGGCACCTACAAGACTAAGTTCGGAAAATATCTTGCCGTCTTGCCTCATAAACGGCTGCTAGATATAATTGACCACTATTATTCAACGCACAGTCCAGCGAGGGATTACGTCCTTCCAAAGAAGAGCAAACAGTCAGTATTGATTTTAGATGTTTTTCCATTACTGGTGTGGAGCAAAAAGTTAAAAAACAAGTTACTAGAAGTAGTTGACACATACGAACTGTTGTGTCGTTCATGTTGATAAAAAAAAAGGAGCATACTTATTGTGCAAGCGTGCGAGCAGTATACTCTCGTTCAAGAACCTTGCCAGTTTCCCCGTAAACACGTCGTAGACGTCTCACGTTACATATGAACGGTGTATTAATAGCTTTCAAATATTAGTCTGTTCCGTCATATTGAAGTCAACAACAATACAATTGTTGCTATCTTTATCTTTGTGTCTTGGTGTCAAATTTGCAAAAACACAACAGTTATTATCTTGTGAGTAAAAGCAAACAGATGATAGCGCCGAAAGGCGTTTTCGGCATTTTGAACGAGAAGCGGAAGGTCCTGCCCAACCGACGGTTCTGTGCCAACCCAAACATTTTCCTGTACGAAGACGCCTTGCCAACGAGACGGCCAAAGGACGTCACCAAGGACAAACCGGCTGCAGGTTTTGCGACTTCTAGTACCAGCGGGACGACTGGAACAAATAGTACCAGTTGTGGTAGTGGTAGCAGTGGAGCGAGTTCTAGCAAAGCGGCGAAGACAGATGCAAATGAAAAACCTACGAAAGTAGTTAAGTTCGAGGACATTATGAAGCCACTGGTCAGTGGAACAAAGCCCAGCAATAACAAACTAGAAACAGCCGGTAAGTAGTGAAATTACTGCATTTTAGCGCTTATCTTAGTATACGACACTGCTCGATAGACGAACATACGAGTCAAAGTATTTTGGCTTAGACAATAAGGCAAGTCTGCACAAGATTGGGAAACATGTCGGAAGATTTTTTTAATCTCTTCTCGAACTGCTCAAGCTTAAGAGCTCTATAATGGTGGAAACTCGTATTTTCTCCGAAATATTGAGTTGTAAAATTCGTTTTCTTATATATACATATGATGGCCAATTAGTCAGGCATTCTAAAGCTTCAGTTCGCGTATAATATTCGCACCGTTGTTCCGTCCTATATAATATCCCACCGCTAAGTCATTTTATCAAGTATTGCTTTTATATCCATTCATTCAGATAAAGCCGTTTCTTCTTCTGCTGAGAGCTCTGATAATGAGAGTGCACGAAGCCTCGTCGACGACGCTTTGGGGTACGCTTTTAGAAAATCCCGTCCATCTACCGGAAACTTCGACAACGATGTTACAAAGCTCGTGTCCAATGAGGTACATGTCCGCGAGACACTTCGTTGATTGAAATGTTTGCATGTCGGAAGAATACCGAATACCGTGCAATAACGTTTCTAACGGTATTGTTCACTCTTCTTCATGTATGCACTCCAGGCGGTTGCTGAGTTGCCGACTATTGACGAAAACGTGGGGATTCTCAAGGATGAAATTGTATCACTAAAAAAAATTTTCCAACGAAATAAAGCTGAATTAGCCCAAATGGAATCTGAACAGAAACGAATAGCAAAAACCGTCGAGCAGGTGACCAAGGCTATCGGCAAAGCCCGTAAAGTCACTGATGAATGGAGCAAGGAGGACAGGTATGTACAAAGCCGATGAGAATAAGCTACTCTACTATCTAAATCATCTTTTACTCAAGTTACACGGATAACGTTTGTCGGTCTTGAGCCGAGGACTGATCCCCTGCTAAAATTGAGTTAGTGGGACCCAAATTATGATCAAAGTAATCAAATGCATTTTTAACTTAAATATAGATAAAATTTTTAATGAATAATGTGAATGGATTAACTGCATATGAACACCTTTTATTTTGCAGATTATTAACAATTCAAGCTTTCAAAAGCTTTGGCAAAGACTTCAGGGCTGTAAGCAAACTTGTCGGCACTAAGAGTGAACAAGCAGTCAAGCAGTTCTACGAGACTAACAATCAACGGTATTTACATTGTTGCAATATTTCTATTGTCACTACTGGAATGTGTTATCATTTCGAGACGGTAAAACCAACAGTAAGGTAGCCAAGTGAGAAAACCACCGTGGTAACTAATGCCTCCATTATATTACGATTCAAAACCACGTAATTCAAGAGCTATCAGCACGTAGATATCGAAAATTCCATGACGTTATTAAACATGTTAAGGACGATGATGACGACGAGAATGGATGCGTTAGTAGTGATAATATCCAGTGCATAAACTTTTTTCCTTTGAACTTTAGATACGGCCTCGACCAGCCGATCGTTCCAGCAACCGAAACGCCGGCGGTAGCTTCCACTGGGAGCAGCAGCCCTGTTAAATCGGGACCCGATTCACCTGTCCGTGCTCCCAGACCAATGCCGTCAATCCTGCGCAGAAAGATTTCTGTCAAGCCTTTAAATGTATGAGGCCGGCACATAGCACACTTGCCAGCGAGGACATCATTCCAAATAGCCACATTCTGCCACATTATACACCACGGATCTATAATGTTTCATACCAAAGCCGAATCATTTGTAAAAAAGCAGATCCACTCAGCTAAGCGCTGTCGATGAACGGACGTGGCGCGGTCTCAATTTTCATTGCAATAACACGACAATCTCATTTCCTCTTCAAACCCCACCTTTATTTTGAAAATTTCGCTATAGACAACATTGTGGTCACTCTTGTTCAACGAAACTTAGATTAGACGTACAATTATCAAAAATTCTACTTTTGATGTTCTTATCTATTTTTAACTAGTGTCATGAAGAAAACAAACTAGATTTGGGCGCTCTTTCCACGCAGGAAAATTAGCTATGCTTTTGCTAAGACAGATTTATATGCAGAATGATTTGATATTTATCACAAATTTTTATTGGTAGTCCTACTAAGTGTCCTCAGCACACTGTCCAGAGTAAAATAGTTTTGTTGCAGTTGATTCACGTGCTCAGTACGCTAAAAACCTCTAGCGGAGCCTGTGGACAAAAGGTGGTTTGTAGACGGCCTATTTAAAGGACGTCATACAGGTGTAGCTTTTAAGAAGCGCGTTAGTACTAAAATGCGCCGCGAATTCGTAACGGCCGGCATTGGGGCCACTTCATAACGGAGTTCCCGTGTCGATAAGCTACTGGCCGCCTTGTACATTACTTCAATGTTGCCCAGGACGGAGAATTTTGGCGACATTCAATGTTGTCCAGGACGGAGAATTTTGGTGACAGGCTATTGTTAGCGATCTGTACAGTTTTGAGCAGGTGTTTAGTGGAACGTCAAGGCGAGACGTTTACAGTCGCGTTGGATTCTTACAGGAATCGATTTAACTTATCGTGGCAACCAGGGAGCGACACCGGGTGATGATCGTAAGTGATACGCCGCAATCCGAGAGACTGATGTTCATGATTCTAAAATCAGCATTCGACAGTATATCCACAGAACCGTAAGATAGCTGGGGGGGCGATGTGAGGTTAACTTTGTGCAAAAAGAAACACATGAAACGCTGCTAAATGTTGGGAGAGAAGCATTTGTATAGATGTTTGGTTGTATCTAGCAGCAGATGGACTGTGGAAGCTATTCTCGTTGTCGAGAGATCGATGCTTATTGCCGCTGAGTGCTACATCGTTCACGAGAATGAGCATTAACGAAAATAGTCCAAAAATTGCTTACTCAAAATAAAAGAAGCTGGCATCAGGTTTATTATGTATATAACATCACATAATCAAATCCAACGTAGAATATATGAGTTAACAGCATAAAGCTTCTCCCGAGTCACTTGTTAGCTGCAATGCTTGGGTCGTAACAAGGACATTGTTCAATACGCTCCTTGAAAGGCTAGGAACAAATTCTATTTTCCGGATCATTACCGTTAATCATCTCGGCGACTAAAAGGTTATGTTTTTTACAAGGTGGTCCTCGAAAACCAAAACCGCTTTGTGCCACAAAAAATCGAGGATGTGGTTAACGCCATTAATAAAACAGTCAACGTTTTTTGTAGCCTTGTGGTGTTCGAGGCAGTATGCTTGAACCCAAACTTCCTTCAAATACTTTTTGTCTCGGGAGTGTGCGCGTCGTCTGGCCTTAATACGCTTCCATTTAGGATAGCCGCTATAAAAATACATCTGGCGGTTTCAGTAACTTAACGAAATTTACCTTCTATTAGTTATCGCCACCAATTTCTTCACTTGCGAACACGTCTCTATGCGAGAAGCCTACTCGAATCAAATTTTGAAAAAGGGGAATCGTGGGACAAGGGAGTAAGGACATGTACTCAGAGTTTGGCATAAGCATGGAGGAGATTGTTGACTATGTAGTTAATTAGTGAAGTGTGTTTTGTGAATTTAGGACGAGTGCAATTGAAAAGATTGCTTTATTTGCAGTATTTCTTTTTTCCTTGTGCATTTCGTCTTTAATTTCTGCCGAAGCTTTTCTGACACCATTGCTCTATTTCCAGTCTCTAGCGGCGTTTATTTTGTGTACAAAACGCTGCCAGTGATGACCAGCCAGTGCCAGTTAGTAAATGTCACTGAATGTAAAAGGGCCGATTACTAAAGAGCACGCTTTGCACTGGGAAGTAGTATGCAGTTCGAGTCACTGTAGTCGTTTCCTGAGGTAACTAATTGTTTTATTATAATAGAGCATTTAATGACTTCGACCTGAGTCACCTCGTTACAGGAGTTTTGCAAAATGTGAGTGCTACAACCACTAGACACTGATCATGGCCAAGATCTCCCAATATCCATTGTGGGCGTAGAATGCAACTGGCCTTTTCACAGCTCTTATTTCGTTCGAGATATATAGATAAGAAAACAAGTTGGTTAAAAACAAGACAGCTAAAATCGTAATGAAACATCTTTAGCACGCTCTGATCATGCCGGACATTTCTTAATGTATTCCTTTTGCTAGAAGTTTTCTAATATTTCCCCAATTCTTATTAAACAAGATCGATCATGTCGGTAACTCCTCCAGATTCGCGTTACTATGCATAGAGACTAGATGTCAAGTTAATAATTCGCTTAGAATAACACTAGAGCTGATGAGAATGTTAGTAATACATGAAAGAGTGGTGGAAGATATGAGAGAATTGTATTGTACATTACGGGTTGTGTAGAGCCGGTAGGGTCAGGATATCGCCATTTCGCTACGGTGAGGGATAAGCAAATTTTGATAAAGAAGCAGCCTTCTGAATCGGAAATTTGGAATGCCGAAAGCAAACACCGAAACGAATCCCTAGATTATATATAGATCTATACATAAACTTATATATAGACATTTATAAAATATATATAATATAAGTTAACTATTGCTAGGCGTACTACTACTATGAAAACGTGTATATACCTTTGTAAATCATACTTGAATAAAGTATGTCTTTTATAAGTAGTTCAGACTGTGTTCGTTGTTAACTAAAAAATAGCGCGATTATATATATTGTTATATTTGAAATATGGGAAATGTTTATTACCAAACGTGTATTACAGTTTAGTATGTTATGGTCCCCGCCAAACGTTCTGTTTATATAACAAGTGATCCTCTCGTACCCAAAAATGTTATAGAAGAGGATTAGACAGAGGCAGCCGCAGATAGGCAAAATTACGCATTGGTATTTGTTATGGCAACAAAGTCGTTACTGAATTAACAGTGAGACTTTAAGAAGACCAATTGTGAAGAGACCTTTTGACAAGCGCAAGTAACAGTTATACGAGTAGAAAAGTGAAGGCTATGAACCTGACTATTACTTAACGCAGAACACTGGAAGGACTTTTCGTTTGCGTTCGTGTATGGGTCAAGTCTAAAGTAATGTTCCAGCCATTATTAGAACCACGAAAGCGTGTCTTATTTTGATCATTCAAGACAAATTATGATTCGAGTGACTTTAGTATATGTATCGTGCAAAGTTTTTACATTTAGTGGGCCAAAGATTGCTGACAATGGAATTTCAAGCTTGGTCACTAAACATTTCAGCAGTTTACTAAAAGAGCCTCAAAAAATTGAAATTCGTGGCCAGGGGCCGCTTTTCTCCGCGGTTTGCGACAGTTCGCATTCGATCTGACAATGTCATCGACCTGATGACTGATTTAGAGAAACCTTAATTATCCATGAAAAATTTACTAAACACGGAATGGTTTCTTCTCTAAACTGAAAAGTCACAATGATTACGTAGATGCACTTTAATCTAGTAGTCTAGTAGTTTAGAACTAACTTTAGTCGTTCTGTCACTCGCATAGTTTCATTCCCATTTAGAACTAAACTGCATAAACATAACTCGTAGCTTACTAATCCAAAGGATTGGCCGTAATATCTACGTAAAGAGGATCATTAGGTAAGTGGCAAAATATTTCCGATTTTTGTATATAAATTGCAGCCAATATATTTCTTAAGAAAGCATTTTGTCATTTACTGCATCCGCGGATTACGATAACCCACCCTGTCATATTTGACATAAGCCACACACAAATAGGTAGGCCTTTCATTTTATAATTTGAAATCCATTCAGTCTTGGAATCTTGCTTCGACTTGACTAATAATAATCAGTCAGTAATAGATTCGAAAAAAAATATTAGCCTTACCCGTACCAGTGATGACTATAGAAAAGCAACCGATTGAGTTGTTCTACAACCAACTGACGCGTAAAAAAGACAAGGTAGGTATTTTCGAAAATAATCATTTATCATTTAAGGAATAGTGTGTTGTGTATGATGCAAGACAATTTGGTTGACATTGTTTTTCTAAAGATCAACGTCTACAGATGCAACTATCACATAAACTGCTTCAAGTTTTTTTTTTACATACGTAAATTCTGGCGGCTGCTTCGATTTTCTCCTTGCTAATTGGCGCATTTATTTGCAGCCGAATTATGTTTTCAGATGACCCCTAAGTGGAAAAAACAAGAGTAAAATTTTATAAATTTGGTAGTTAACACTGGCCTCAGTGCTAACATATTATCTATCTACTATACATACACCATTTTTTGTCAATGACATAATGACTTCCGGTAACATATAAATAAAACATTACTTGTGTCATTTACATGTTAGTTATCGAGCCTGGCCAATACCTTATTACGGTGAATTCGGACACTAAGCTTGGCATCCGGACCCAAAGCCTTAATAAATGACTCCATCCACGCGGCGGCGCTTTGGGCAGCAGAAGGATCCTAGAAATCAATTACGTCAATGAAGTACTAATAAAATCAAACATTTCTTTCGAGAATTTGACTTGCATGAGAGTCTTATAGATTAAATAAACGTAGACAAGAGTTATTTATATTACACTAACTACAGATAAATCTTATGGTATTTTTTAGTGGCAAATTTCAGTCTACTTGAATCCCTGATTTTCGCACAATACCATTCAGGGCGGTATATTTCATGCCGTACACCCAGAGCACGTTTACTCCCATCCAATAAATATTAGTATATCAATGAGTATCCATTATCAGAAAAAAAAACGTTACACATGTAGAGATTGTAAATACGTCAAATCAGCTAAGCTCTCAGCATGGCTAGTAACTCTTCGAATATGTATGAAGAATATGTAAGTCTGAATGTTTTTATGGTTTTCGTTTGATGTACTGCCACATATTAATCCGTTCCACACAAGCCATTTAAAAAACAAGAGGATAATTCTTCATGCTGAATCAGCCACTACTTGAATTATTGCCTTGAAGGTTACTGATTTGGTCAGTAAATCTATACATATAAAAATCACTATAAAAATGTTAAAGATGCATGCTGTGAAGATTTTTAAACCCGAAAATCTTCCTAAGGGGGTACATACATATAATTCTGCTTGAATTTTCCCGCACGATAGCAATGCCAAGAAATAGGACTGCGTTCTGTCGAGTTGTCGTCGTTGCCGCAGCTGTTTTAGGAGAAGACCGAAGTCGCAGTCAAGAGAGACACAGCCAACCTGTGGATTGCCCTGTGGCAACTCTGAGAGGAGCATAACCATCTATAAAAAAAATGGCCACAAGCAAACGCAATTATAAGCTATTCCCCACAGATGATAAGCACTATAGGAAACCTGGGTTATTTCGTTCCCAATGGCCATATTGTGTTAATGAACTGATAGTAATGTCCGAAGCATTACACTCTTTAACAATGTATCGATGGTAGCCCGCTTCTCTGAGTTAAAATCCGAAAAGCCTTTGAACATTTAGACACACACATTTACCTTATCGTTGCATTCCGTATACTACTACTATAACAATAAAAAAAGTTGATCTTAATTCCTTTATTTTTTTAACTTTACAGCAGTAGGACTACAACCAACGTTTTAGGAACTTACAGATTGGAACTTACAGGTAAGCTTACAGATTGTTAGCGAAAAAAGAGAATACGTTTATACAACCTTGCTTACCTTCTCCGCTAAAAAACTGCTATTCTCCCTCACTAGCTGCTCTATTTTCCGATCGGCCCGGTGCAACTTTTCTTCGGCCCAAATAAGGGTAAGATGTGGAAGAAGTGTTTCACGAGCGAGTTCTCTCCGCAGAGCACGCAACCGCTGGCGTGCATTATCGAGTTCAGGGAAGCTGACTCCGATTGGACAGTAGACCCAGAGATGATTAATTTATTTCTTATACTTTTTTAGAGCTTCGTATAATTACGTTAAATTATCTTAGAAATAACGACCAAAAATGCCTGCTATGTATGACAAAAAGCAATACATTATCGATTTTAGAATAAAATGATGATACTGAACAGACTTACGGAGAAATTGCGATTACATTGCGAGATAAACGACAATCAAGCAAACCGTTTTATTGAATATTTTACAGTCAATTCCACATTTTGATAAATGCTAGATATGGTTGATTTAACCTATTACAATAACCAATACCTTTTACTTCCTCTAAATTTCACCTACTGGTTTTTGTGCCGGACTGTAGTATTTATCCCTCTCTTATGCGTGTTCATGGCCTGTCAAATTAATCCCAGAAATCAATTTCCCTGACTTGGAAATCAAGCAAATGAACAAGTAATGTCTGGCATGCAAGGAAAGATCTCATGTTGGACTTAAATGAGCTTGACAGAGCTTGATTTATCCTTTGGGTTGTTTAGAGAAGTCTAAAGTAGCTTCAGCAGAGAACTCCACCTTATATACTTCAGTTCAAATGGAGCGCCGCAGGGCTACGATTTTTGTAATGGTTTTTCTCTAACTATTTTACAATTTCCACCTTATTTGCACATTGCCTTTAATTAAGGTGGGTTATATAAACTTAGCTTGTGCAAAAAAAAGATTGGATCCTGCCCGCCTATGATCTCGCAGGATCTAGTGCATAATATCATCGAGCGACTGTTTCCGGACCACCCCGAGGAGAAATGGCACAGAGACATGCAGTTCGAAATTACCCGAGAAGATATCCCGCCAGTTACAGCGGAAGAAATCCAACAAGCCGCTCTCAGAA
>MNPL01007274.1:0-15000 GCA_002081605.1 Tropilaelaps mercedesae | reverse complement strand
TATATAATGTGTATATAAAATGTGTATATACGCGGCCGTGTGTGTGTGTGATCTTTGTCAAGCTTTCAAAATCGACTCGATTCGTTTTCGTGAAGTGGTTGTTTCCGTCCAAAATTGGCCACCATTCGCCATGTTAATAATCCGCCAGCTGAGGCGCAGCAACCCAGCATTCATCCGAGTGTCGTTCATCTGAGCGAATGCCCGTTCCGGACTCGGATCGGTTCGATGCGATAAAGATCAGATGCCGTTTACGGGCAACACCGAATGCGGCCTTCGTGGTTACTTCAAAACGACGATAACATTGCGCGACATATTCGCGTCTGACGACTCGCGCAACTATCTGACATTGCGCATCGACTGCGAGCTCAGATCAGGACGTCAACGTGGCCTAAATGTCGTCTTTATTGCCAAAATAAAACCTTTACTAATATTCCCACAGGGGCGCGCCGACCTATTCGGAGGTGACGCTAAAAGCTGAGACAACGCCGTCGTTATTGTTTGTAAATAGAACCTGAAATGAAATTGCGGCCTTAACATCGGAAGGACGCGGACGCGTGTTTTTTGCGCTGTATCAATAAACGGATCAGAGCAGCAATAATCCAGCAATAATCGATGACAGAAGTCAGCAACGACCGAACGCCGATACGGTTTGCGCGTATCGCTCAAGCGCAATCGGCCAAAAGTGCGCTGCTCGTATCTATTTAATGGCATTTTCAGGTACAGCTGTACTTTCGCTTTTTTTTTTTTTGATTCACAAAATTCTTACACACACACACACACACACACACGCGCGCGGTTAAACATCGTTACATGTTGTCACTTCGGTGTACGTATCGTCGTATTCGTAAGAATCGCCAATATTCTACGAGTAAAATTCTACGAGAAACATCGATACGGTGCTTCTATACTAGCGTGACCGCTATCGTTTACCGTGGCACAGATCGCGTGCCACAGGTCGCGTGCCACAAATCGCGTGCCAACAGACGACGCTTCCGACAAACGATTCGTCTGAGGCTGTCGTGACGCGCACCCGCCGTTGCACGACGAGATCAGCAATTTCCACACTGCCCAACTCCTACTTCAGCTCCTCATCCGACCGAAATGTGCAAGCAGATGCTGAAGTGTCGAAAATGTCCTCTTCCGACATCGTCCCGCTAAAGCGTCAAAACCTCTTTATTTACTAATCACCTACCGTCGCCTGTCAGACGCGTCTGCCCGCGCGTGATCGTCTACGAGACGGCGGGACGCTCTTCGTAGCCGTAAAGAAATGACTCAAACTAACGGGAGCAAACAAAAACAGACGAAATAACTAACAAACATTTCGCGGTCTGTTTGACGCGTCGCCGCAAATTGATGACGAATAAAAACGGTGCACGTTTACGCAAGAGAATGTGCAAAGAGGTTTTGCGTCGCTGCTGGACGCGCGTCGACATCGACGAATTGGGCGGCGCGGAACAGAAAACATTTTCGCACACTCAAACGAATCAAATGGCGACCTCGTTCGCCAATTGAATTGCCGCCCAAATGGGAGACATTTTCCGGATCGTAAATCTGTCGGATACTCTCGATCCGGCGGGATAATAACGATATGAATATTATTCGGCGATTGCATCTGTGTGATTCATAGCGTATCTGAGATCGGACTCGTGAAGACCATGGCGTGCTTCGTTGAAGTCGACGAAGAAGTCGCTCGTTCAGCGATAAACGTCGGTCTGGTCCGAAGAAATGTATCGACCTCATTATTGGCATTTTTTTAGATGAAAAAACTTGAGATATACACATATCTATGTGTGTGTATATACACACACACACACACACACACATGTATGAATGTGTGTGTGTGTGTGTGTGTGAACGCAGTAATAACAGATCTGGTTGAGGTGTCCCCAAGCGAGAAGACTGTCGACTAAGGAGACAGTGACATTGAGCAGTTGTTTTTCTCTTCCTCTTTTTGTTCAGCTCTGAGGTAGATTCTGAGGTAGCACTGAGGTGGCTGATGAATAATGCCGACGAACGGCGCAAACGAACACCACCGACCGAGCATCGTCTTCTGTTCGACCGAGCCAATGGCTACTTCTGTTCGGTAGACGTCGTCTTCGTCGTCGTCGTCGTCGTTGGCTCAGACGAAGCGTCTCGTTTTGCATGCGAAAAGCTGCTGCTGCATCGATCGAGGAGATCTCGGGGGGGTTTATTTGGCGTTCGCTGTTTCATCAGCCAGGCCCTCCTGGTGGCCGAACTAGTCTAGGCAATATAATTGAATAAAGGGGATAAATAAAGGGTCGTACGTGCACGTGTCTGTCTGATCACCTTCTGTCAGTGTTGATCGTCGGAGAGGGGTGCGGTGGAGGAGGGGTTGCAATGCAGAAGGACATCTCCTCGGCGGCGGCGGCGGCGGCCTCGAGTAGGTTGCGATCAGGCCGAGTCGGGATCGCCACTCGAGACAGACAAGAGAAGCTGAGACCAGCCTGTGCGGTGTTACGTCGACGCGGGTTTTGGCTATGTTTCGGTCCTAATTCTCAGGCCAATGCTCAGCACCAGCGGCAAGGCAGCACCGTCGTCCTTAACGGAGGAGAGTTGACGCGATGACCTGCGCCGAGCTCGTCCGACGGATATGTCTGTACCCCCTCGTATCGGCGGCCAGCCATTGTCGCGCGCGGGGGTTTCTCTGTGGCGAAGTGTCATCATGCGCCACGAACGAGCAGACCAACGAGTGGCGCAAGAAGAGGTGAATACGAAAGCGGCCGCCAGGACCGATGAGAAAGACATTTCGACAGACCCCCGAGGAGACACAGGTCCAGCCAGGCACTATCAGGCCCATTCGATTGACGAGACGGAACACATGGCGGAGGCGGCGGCGGCGGCGGCGGCATTGTTAACAGCAGATGAACGCACTAACGGCGTCGGGTTCGGACGCCGCGCAGATGTGCGACTCAATGGCGCGCACACACACATCGAGCTAACTCGAATCAATGCGAGGTCGATGCAAATACGCCGCAGACAGAAATAAAATAAGAGTGAATAAAAGAGAAAAAGGGATCGATTGAATCGCGAACACGTTCTAGGCAGTTGGCCATTCATTCATGTTCCGCAGGACTGAGGGAGGGACTGTACAATGTAGATAGACGCAGCGTCTGTCGCTGCGGACGCGTATCCATAGGCCTGAGAAGGGGTGTGTGTGTGTGTGTGTGTGTGTGTGTGTGTGTGTGTACTATCAGAAGGGACATGGATGTTCTGTTCCCAGTAGAGACATACGGCGAACCAACGCTCGGCGCTGCCACCTGTGGGCTATTGTGTATGTTAGTGTCGATAATAAAAACTACTTTGTATACTGCCAGTACAGGCTATGTCCACTGTTTATGACCTTTGTGTGTGTGTGTGTGTGCATAATTATGTGCCATAATTCATATAATAGGTGTTTATATCGGTAGGGAAACTTTCCAACAACACTTCATGAAGTTACGTGATGTGTGTGTAGAGTAGCCATGAAAGCATTTGTTGCTGTCTGCTAGCGTCCTAAAATATTTATCAAGTGAAGATTTTCGCAATGAAGATTTCCCATCGCTGTGATCGTCATGATCATGTTAATAACGTACGTCTGCGCGTTTTTCCGACCGCCTTTCCTCTCGACGTTCAGATGTCTAGAAGAAGCCACGCTGGTAAGGCGTGACGCTGATCGATTGTCCATTACCGCACGAAGAGAATGACACGGAAAGGATATCGAACTCCTTTTTCGGACATTTGCACACGCAGAAGAATGTCCACAGAAACGCTGTCTTTGGCATTTCTTACAGGAAACGGATGGAAATGGGGCCCGACAGCTTCTTCAACTCCGACTTTCGTGGAAAGAACAATTCGAGCGCGTTTCGTTGACGCCCGCGTCAGCCGCGTGACAGCTGCGAGCTGGTAGATCCCGACACACGAACTGCAATCTTCTCTCGCTGGCGTTTCTGAGCAAAAAAAAAACAAAAAAAAAAAAACATGCACCAAACGAGTCTCGATCGCACCCCGTGTGATCGATATCGCGTCAGAGCCGAGGCTTCGCTTTACTAGGTCGGCCATTGTTGGATTTCGATTATACGTTCCTCTACGTCCATCTACGAATAGCATCGGCATAGCTTCTTGATTTTCGCTCAACGTCCGTTCGTTGACGCTTTCAGCCGCATCCAGACAGAATTCTCCATGGGTAACTGTTTCCAGTGTTCCATGAACAGAACATTTTCTAAGTAGACGCATCCAAAATTGCATCTTGAGTATCGTAGCGAGCCGCAAACAGTCGGCCACCAGTCGGCCACCAGTCGGCCACCAGTCGTCACCCCATGTGAGTTGTTGTGCACAGGCGACGCGTTCTGAGGCGTTCGACATGTTTGGACACACTCTGAGGCCATCTCCGAATGTTCCTGTGTGATAACCGACCGCCTGGTGGTATACGTATGTGGGTGGGGGGAGGTTTTGTGGGGTTCCTCTGTGGTCCTCGGCAGACTCTCGCCGGGAGCTGTGGAATTTACGACCGCTGCAACTGGCCGGTCTGTCTGTTTACCTTCTCTCGTAACGAAATCGTCCAACGACCGGACTTGGCCGCTTTCAATTGCGGTTGTTTGCGGAATGGTTCAACATTGTTGTTATATTGTGTTCAGGGCCACTTAGCAACTCCTCGAATGGCCGGCGCCATTCCGACCTCTAAGTATCTGGCCTTAAATCAGGAGGCCGTTGAGCCTATTTAACTGGTCCTGGCCTTGTCTGGCATGACTCCCAACAACCTACTTCGGATCAGACAGGCTGGAGGTTCGTTGACCAGTGAAATCGTCGGTCGTTCCGGGGGGCGGCGGCGGCGGCGGCGGGGGGAGGAGTAGTAGGAGGAGGAGGAGGAGGAGGAGGACGAGGAGGAGCGAGTGGCCAGGCTGACCAAAGCCTCAGGCCGAAAGCAACTGGCAAGGCATCCTCGGACCGCTGGAGGCCTGTGTGTCCACGGGCCATTGTGGATGTTTGCCATCCGGTTGCAACCCCGACGAGGACGGAGTGACCGTTTGTATTAGGTTCAGCAAAGGCCGCCGTCGCTGCTGTGCATGGAGACGGTCTACAATGACGACCGTCAACCGATTGGTCCTTGCATAGAATGTTGGGTCTCTGTGGGCAAAATCCGTGCGACTCAGACCCCCGAGCCTGAATGTACACACACCGGATGTCGAGCACCGGTTTGGGACGACTGGGAGGAGGGGCAGGAGAAGTGGGCAAAATGCCCACACTCAACCAGCCAGCCAGCCCCTTGCCCCCGGCGTTGGCTGACGCTAAGAGTGTTGGTTCAGGATCAGCGACAAAACCGGAACCTGATTTGGACACAGGTGACGTGCACAGACGCGTCGCTCGCCCTTGACAGTCGGGCGATGACCAGCGCGATGGACAGTGAAGTGCTCGACTTCTGTTGACGAACGCGTCGCCAAAGGTTGAATAGAGGAAAAACGGCGACATTCACGACCTGCCGAAGTGCCCCCAGACCACCTTGTGCACTTCTGCTGTAGCGAGGAGGAGTGGTTAACTTCATTGAGGAACAGGTCGGCTGGTGCCCTTCGGAACGGATCGCTGCGAGTTTACTTCAACGCGTCAAATTCAATTCGTATCTGATCGTCAAAAAATCACTCTGATAGAGTGAAACCAGTCAGAGAGTCTGATATTTTCATGTCGTCGTTAGATTTCATCTTAACCACGAACGCAATTTCCCACGAGTCGGATATCCTGATGAACAGGTGAAAGGAGAAGGGGGCGCGTGTCCGTGCGCGCGCGCGCGCGCGCGCGCGAGGCGGACGCGAGGCTTTCTCAATTAATCCATCCAGTTGCATTTTGATGCCCCAGTCGCCATAGAACGCCGGCCACTGTCATTAGACGTGCGGCCAGCAAAAAAAAAAAGAGAACGCGAATCATAATCAGCCTTCGCGTCTTTCGGGACGAAGAGGTACGCGAGGCGCCAGGGGTCCTGCAGAGGTTTCATTCTTCAGAGAAAGCCCAGAAGCGGACCCGGTGGCGTTCTCATCAGGTAGAAGAAAAAAACACGCGGGCAAAAATAACACCGAGCGCGAGAACAAGAGCGCGAGAAAGAGGCCATTTCGAGACGTGTTCCGAACATTTTCTCGGCGGGGTGAAGTCCCAACTGAACGCCGACGAAGAAAACTACACAGCTTTTGCCAGTGCTGCTGTGTTCAGGTGGCACTTCTGCTTCTGCTGCTGCTGCTGCTGCTGAGTAACTCGTCGTTACGCTTCGATTCGACGGACATTGCTGCTAATAACAAGGCCTTCCTGAAGTATCCTGATGTCGCGTAGAAGCGCGGGGCGGCGGCGGCGGCGGCGGTGGCGGCCATATCTCGTCGCTCGTCGTTTTTCGATGTACAACATCGGTTCGGGCGTTCTGCCGCGTCGTCTGGGCCGCGGCAGCTTCGGCAGGCAGACGCTGCTGCTCAGTTCGTCGTTACTGATGATAACGCCGTTGAAGTCTTCGTCGTCTAGGCGGAGGAGGGGGAGGACGAAGGCAGGATACTGTAGCATCATCGTCAATATTGTAGCGCCATTGAGCGACTTCGGTTAGCCTCTTCGGCGATGCCGAAAATCCGCCACGATTCGTCTGTTTAGCCGGAATGAGGTATTTGATTCTGGGAACGCGCTCGAAACAACGAACGCGATCTACTCGCGGCGAGTGCACCGAGGATGATGACTTCGCCATTCGCTGGCGCTAGAAACGAACCGGTGAGGTTCATCGCTGAGGACGACGATATCTGTTCAATGCCTTCATCTATTGGCAGACACACACACCTCAGACTAAGCAGGCGAATTCCCCCTGTCTGCGTCTTCACCAGTTGTCATCACCGCAAACCCGGCCCGTCACCAGCGACGATTGCGGAAAGACGCCTCGAATTTCATCCTGGGGCGCGAGTCACGAAAGGTGGCCGCCGCGCGTCCTCGGCGATTTCACGAAAAACTCCACCCGGAAAAAAGCCAACGCGTGCGCAGATGTCTCGTAGACCGGCAGAGGTTGGCGTTGAACGTCGTCGTACACACGAAATTGATGCGATCGAAGGCTGACGCTTGCGTTGGCCGTCGGTGACTTCGCCGATCAGGCTCTCCTCAGTGTCACCCCGTTCGGCTCCTCCGCGTTCGGGGCGTCGAGTGTGTCACGATGAGAAATGTCATCGACTTGCGCGACAACAGCGCGATGGCCTTTCGTTGTCAGCGTTTCCTACGGCTGCTCGCCTGTCACCTATCAGCTCTACGCAGTCGTATTTGTTGGCTGGCGCTTGTCAAAGCGATATTACGAGTCACTTTTTTCTGCTTTTTCCGCTCTCCCTCCCTCCCTCCCTACATGTCGCCGTATGGGTCGAGCGTCTGCCGCAATGACGGCGCAAAACGCGCCGCGAAGTAGGAAAATGCGGTCGCACAGCGGCGAATATTAGCCGGAGAAGATGTCACACTTGTTGTCGCTGTCGCTGTTGTCGCTGTCGCTGTTGTTGTTGTCGCTGTTGTTGTTGTTAACTTGGCCGATAAAGGCGACGAGTGCTCGTAGTAGAGTGCTCCAGTTGCGTATCGACGCGTCGGTCGGTCGGTCGGCCAAGCGATTTACGTCCGATAGAGAAAGAACAGGGTCTCTTTCTTCTCTTATTTGCAAAATAAAATCTAGTTTGAATATCTCTCGCTGATTACTCGTTATAGGGTGTTTCCTGCATTCGTCTCTTAACACTCATCGCATTCGATCTCTTCTAATGTCGACTTCAGTGGCAGAAACCTTGAAAACCTCACTCGGGGGCACAGCACCAAAGCGGCAACGTTTCACCTATCCACCACCTCCTTCCACGAGAAGAAGAGAAAAAAAACAACTCTTAAATTAGTTCGCAGGCTACAAATCGACCGATTTTATGATTGGCCAGCGGCCGCGCACTCGACGCGTCGGTGGCCTCTTGCGCACACGAAAATGCAAACTTCTGTCGTCCGATTCTCGTAGCCAAACTGACGACGGCCGCTTGACGCGATTTAATCAGGCGCTTGGATCTCTCGCGCTTGGCCATGAATACGACTATAAACACACACACACACACACACACACGTGCGCGTGCGCCCGTTTTCGTGGGGTGGCCAGCCGCTGAAGTGTGTATAAGATTGATTGAAGCACCCGCTGGGCTTCAGGATGAGTCGGACCCCCCCTCACCTCTCTGAGGCGGCTGAAGGCGCAGCCTTCGATTAGATGTTCGCTTTGGATTGTGCTGCTGTGACGTTTGCGGCTGCTGCTGCTGCTGCTGCTGCTGCGACGGATGCTGCGGCTGCTGCGGATGCTGCGGCTGCTATCGGCGTCGTCGCCATATCGACGTGTAGGTAAAGTGTGAAATTCCACGTGATCAAGAATAAACACTTTTCCGTGTAACGAGGACGCGCGTAGAGACTTCAGCGTTTAGGCTGTTCGATATGAGGAGGCGACTCTACTCGATGGCTGATGATGATGATGATGATGATGATGATGATAGGCCTGACTAGCGTCTAAATGGATGCTCGAACTGGGCGTTGTTGAGTTATTGCGGTCGCCCTTGGGGCCGAGACCGTCGCCGGGGATTCGACTTCAACGAACGCGCGGGGGCAGACGTAGTCGCTGCGGCCGTCGGCTGAGTTATGTTCCTCGTAACTACCCAGTTGGTGTTGTCGGTGACAAGCGGTCGGGACGCGTATATTGAAGGTCATTGCAAATTCCGGACAGGACCTCACAGAGATATTCGAAGACACCAACGCCGAGGTACTCGCCCATAAACGTACAGCCCCCTGCGCTTTTGGAGGAGGCCGAACGAGAGGCTGAAAAACGCTCGAACGACGAAATGGCAACAATCGAGAACTCCTCCGGAGCACTCCGGTCGCGTTGGTTGCAACGGCTGAATACGAATCGAACCCCCAAAACGAGCACGGGGGCCAAACGATCAGCGACCGTCCATTGAGTCGAACACACGGAGCATCTGCGCAAAGTAGAGCGACGCGCTTAGCTTGGCCCCCATTTGGCCCCCACCAGTCTCCGGACGAGCATGCGATTGGCTAATGACTGTCATGCGAATTCACTGTGCGAAACACCAACGCCCGCCTGAATGGACCTTTCTCGTAGTCGTTGTTCACTTCTATTCGTTCTCGAAGGTGTTACTCAACGACAAACCTTCAGCCATCGGTCCGACTCAGAGAGTCACAAGTTCTGATTGTGCCGATCAGAGAGCGGCGAATCGGGTCGTGATTATCACCCCAACATAGCACAGATACTGTGAAGAGCAATTGGGCTTGGCCCCCCACTTCGACGCTCTTTTTGTCTCTCATTGGCGGCGGGGGGGGTTGCTCAATTTACGGCCGCCTGGTGGTGCTTGACCCCGCGCCGCCGCCGCCGCCGCCCCCCCTGGGCCTTTCTGGAGGCCAGGCGGCGATGGGTGAGGTGGGGCATGAAGGAGGCAAGAAAGAACGAAAGAAAAAAGAGACGTTGCAGATCCCCTCCCTTGCTCAGGAGGCCTCAGGACACTCCGTCGTTGTCTCGTCAGTGCTCAAGATGAGCGCACAAGTTCTAGAGGAAGGGACCCATCCGATTAATGAACCGCCCATTTGGGCGGGGGCGCGGCCGCTGTACCCTTCCGCCAGTGAGAGCCGAGAACACACTTAGGTAATGCTACTCGACGTTGGGCGCGATGGGGTCGCGCGACCGGGAAAAAGGCTCGTTACCACTCGTTAGTCGACCGCCAACAGGACGATCCTGACGCGGTTTTTGGTTCGCAGCATCAGTGAGGTTGGACCGCATAGCTCGGCTGGATGGTCCGAGGAAGCGATCGCGAGCACAATCGAATAGTCGTCAACCGACAATGATAACGCCCTGCAGATGGAACGCGCCCAACGGACGAAGATTCGGTCCGATACAGAACGACGCAAAAACGAGGTTGGCGCGAAGAATGGCACTGCGAAGATATCGATTGCGCTCTGAGCAGCAAGAGAACAACCTCATCGAATGAAAAAAACATCGTCCATACGTTCGCCGAGACGCCGAAGACGCTGTGAACGAGACCCGTGAGGCGTGAAAGCGTCACGGCCGATGGCCGCGTTACGTGGTTGGTTCTTGATGGCCTTGATGGTCAAGGCGCTCTAGGGTGCTTGACGGATGGCGTGTGTCGGTGTGTGTGTGTGTGCGTGTGTGTGTGTGTGTGTGTGTGTATTCACTTGATGGGCACTATCTGCCCGTCGAGGCGTAGTGAGATATTCTGTTTGCTTTTCGGAAAACTCCGACCTGTAATACCGCGCCCTGTCGCTAAAAAAACCGGACGAACCCTACCGACGATACCGCGCGTTCGCGTCGTGATTTCTTGATTAGCTTCGAGACGAATGTCCTGTGAGGAGGAACTCGGAAAATCACTAATTTCCCTGTATCTTTACGTTGGCAGTTCGTCGGGCGGCATCCGTACGTCGCCGGAACGTCCGCCGCTTATCACAGTTCCACATCACTGGTTCCGGTATACGCAGTTCCGTATTGCAGTTCGTCCTTCGGCAAGAGGCCTTCGGCAAGAGGCCTTAGCCGGAAAAAGGCCCACCACGGTCGAAAGCTAATTCTCTAGCCTGAGGGGTCGAGCCCCAGTCGGAAATGACCCGCGATGGATCTGTGAAAAGAATGGATACGTGGCACCCGTGCGGCACTACTCTCAGAAAGAGCTCTCCTTTTTTTTTTTTGTCAGCAGCCCCCATAGAAACGAGATTGCATCTTCAGATAGACGTCGTAGTCAGACACTGAAGCACGTCTATGGCCGTCGAGGCGAGCCGATGAGAAAGTTACAACGAGATAAGACTAAAAACGACCGCCGTATGCATGGGCGGCCCTTGACGAGGGAACCCTACCGCTAAAATGCGTTCTGCAGTGCCAATCGATGAGTGCCACATCTCTCTCTCGCTAACTCTCTCTCTCTCTCGCTAACTCTCTCTCTCTCGGTATGCCCACCACCCTGCCCCTCGGCGTGTCGCGGCGTTCTCTTATCTTGGTCTATTGGCGTCGATCCGAGGCTCCTCTCTTCCTACACCTCCTCCCTCCTTCAGCCTCCGTTGTTCGCCAGATGGGGCTGTGGACCTTCCCTCACGCGTTCTTCCTGACTTCACCTGGCCTGAACGATGAAGTCAGCTGGAACTGTCTTCAGTGAGCCGGCGACAAATCCTTGTGTCTTGTTCTGAAGGAACATTGCTTTGCCTACCTGGGGCTGGGGGTCTCCTGCCCAAATGAAATGACAAATCACGATCACAAGGTGATAGGGCTGTCGAATGGGGTGTTTTGGGGGCGAGGTGGGTCGAGTCTGAAGAAGGCAGAACCCCAACAGAGACGAACGCACTCTGAGGTGGTTCTCTGCGTCGGTAAAAGCGCCTTAAATTGAGATCGCACGAAGGGTGGAAATGCATCGAGAATTCAACCGCCCACTCCAGCCTCCCAGAGCCCACGACCTGAGTACTAGGTAGAAAGTTCCTTTTTACAATGCGGGAAAAAAGAGGAGGTGAGGGGAGCGAAGGAGGGGGCAGGCTCTGCAGAGACCGTGTGAAGGGGCCCGCGCACGAGGCGGCAACGCTGGGGCATAAAGACATGGACACTATTCTTGGCCGCCCACCGACTTCTCCTCAAGTTATAATGTACTTACTTGCCACCTTTCTTTGCCCCTCTCCCGCCCCTGAGCGGCCTCATCCCGGATGGGGTGGGGGGCGGAGGAATGGAAAAAGCCAGTCTTTCCTTTTGTCAACTCATCCGCGTGGCAAACTTTGGCTTCTGCGGAGACGGAGTAGATTCTTCGCGTCGCCGCGACGAATCTTCCGCCGTGTGGGGAGCTGCGATGATTGCACGGGACGAGCCGGTGTCGAAAGTTGGGGTTCGGCAGGCGAAAGTTTAGACGCCACCCCCACCGCCACCGCCACCGCCGCGCGAACGAGAGCGCGGCGGTGCGTTGAGGGCGGTTCTGAAGACGATGGATAGGACCGCGTCTACTAGCGACGCAGTCATGAGCGTACCTGGCGACCCGCAGTGAGTTAGCTTCCCGCAACGCTACAGATGGCCCCCCTTCGACACTGCTTGAGAGTCTGTAAAAGCATCTCCTTCACTCTGAGGAGTGAACGAGGTGAGCAATGTTCGAGGCGAAGTATTTCGTGGGCCCGTCCAAACGAAGCTTCGCGATAGCCAATGCCTCACTCGCTCCGACCCCTCGGCGGCATTGTTATGGAACAGGTTACAACGCCGCAGATGAAGCGAAACGACTAGATTGATAACACACACACACACACACACACGAAACCTGCCTGAAGATCAAACGTGTGTGTGTGTGTGTGTTTCCAAGGCGGCCAACTGGCAGTCTCTCGTAAGGCCATGTCCTGAGCGGTTGGCCTGAGCATTCGGCTGTGAATTATCGTTGTCGATCACAGCGGCGCATGTTCTCCACGGTGGCGCTTTCTTCTCAGTCGATTTCGCCAGCGATATTTCACGACGCAACGCGCCGGAACCCGTCCGCCCACTCAGTCATAGCGCGATGGATATCACGCCAGCGATGGCAGGTTCGACCTTCGCCAACAGCTTTCTTTCGGCCCACGGGCGAACGTCGCCCCTGCCACGCGTGCCGCCTACGCCGTTGAGACAGCAGCCGGTCGTAAATTTCTCCTGGGGGGGGGGAAAAACAAAGAAGCCAGGCCAAAACTAGGCCATTCGAACGGATGGGGCGCGAAACACGCGAACGCCGCCTCGATAAAGCGTCAGCCTTTTCCATCGATGCATTGGTCAGCTCTGCGGAACCGTTCGACGCGACGCCATGAGCGCGCGCGCGTCGGTGGCATAGGAAACCTTTTTGTCAAAGCGCGTACGTATCGCTATGCGTCTCTACGTAGATATCGCGGGGGCCAGCTACGGGGGGGCGCCGAGGTGGCCATCTGAACTCTACGGGGCTACGCCGTCAGCGGAGCGAAAACGCGTCGATTTTCTGTTCGATTGTCGCGTCTCTGCGAATTGCGGCGGCGGCGGCGGCGGCGGCCTCATGAGTCGCGCGTTCGTGCACCTCGCCACCGAGCATCAGCGGCTCTGCTTAGAGAGATAGACATGTCGACTTCGTGTTAGAGAGGTGTGAGATGAAGACCAGTCAGTCATCGTTGTCTGTCGCCGGCAGCCTCAAAACCTCGGATCGGCCCGACGCTAGCGACTTCATGCGGCTTGGCAGGCAATGCCAATGCCATCGTCCTTCGTCGCCGCTGTGTCGGTCGCGAGCTCATGTCGCGCGGCTAGACTTCGTGAGGTGCGAACGGCGCGGAGAGTCGCCGCATGGTGGTGAGGACGCAACGGGAGACCGTGAGCTCCGAAGACCGGACCGCGTCTAGGCCTTCGTCGCTTCTCAAGGCAGTGCACCAGAGACTTCAGGGCGGATACCGAAGTCCACGGGAACGCCACGGGCCTCGACGATACCTCGTGGGGGGTCGTCGGTAATTAACGGACAAGACTCGTCTGACGCCGAATCGTCCCGAATCGTTCAGCCGAAACCATTGAGGTCGAAAGCATCGAGGGCCGCTGACGCTTCTCCGATTGCCGATCGGAGGAAACCAAACGCTCACTAACGCGTTCCCGTTAATTTCATCCTGGCGTTTGTCATGCGTTTATTCGCCTTTGTCCTATGGCAGAAAGCGGCGGCGGCGACGCGATCAGGAGGCAGAATCAGCGAGATCCGAGAGAAATTCAGCGGAGTTGATTAAATCAGGAAAGATGTTGGCCGTACGCTGCTCGGACGGGCGACTTCGGTTGGTTTTACCTCGAACTTGTCTGACCAGAGCCAGGTCACATCTGGCCGAACTTTACCATCTGACGGCGAAGGCCCTTCAGCGGTGACTTCAGCGGTGACTTCAGCGGCGAGTCCGTCTTATATCGGGTTGCGCACGTCGTCGTCCGACGCTGCGCAGGGCCAGGACGCGCCTCCTGCAGTAGCGCATTTGCCGCTGGCCTTCGTTGCGCCTCTGTCGCGTGAAGGCATTTCTCAGACGTTTCCCGCCGCTAATCGATTCGCTCCATCCCACTGGAAAGTTGTTTGGACGTCGTCGTCGTCGTCGTCGTTCGTAGCAGATCGTTCCATGGAGACATTTTTCCCTCTAATTGACGTTAATTTCCAAGTTTCCTTTTTTTTTTTCCAACGTCCACTTGAAGACTGGCGCACCGTCAAGTGCACTTCAGATACTGCTGGTCAGGTTCGCTTCGGGACAGCGAACGACCTCGTCACTAACGAAGTCAGCCGATCAGCAGAAAATTGTTTCGAATGTGTCCCGAATAAACCGAACTCGAACGCGTCGCGTCAACGCGTCCGGATTGGCGGACGTGCAGGCGACGACGACGACGACGACATCACAGTTATGCGACTGGAGCGACGCTGTTTTCCGTCGCCAAACACAATCTAATGTCCTCAATCGAAAATCGTCGATGACGCGTGACGCGGCGCCTTGACGCGACCGTCGACGCCCTCTCGTCTGCCTCGTTTCGCCTGACAGAAGTTAGTAGACATCGACCGCCTTGAATCGACTTCGGCCGCTCCTGCGAAGGACAACAACCCTATCGGGTTTTCCCGTCTACGAGCAAATATCTAAATAGCTCGACTCTGTAGAGCTCGAGACCGACTCCCTGCGTATACGCCACGTCCTCCTGCTCCTACTCCTACTCCTGCTCACTTGCTCGACATTGTCCCTACGAGTTGACGCTGGTGCCGCCGCTTTGTATATATCGATGTATGTATATAGAAAGTGTATTGGCGGCAGACTCAGTCGTTAGCTCAGATAGGCAAACTTTCCGACTGGGACGCGTTCGGGTAGTTGGAGCGATGTCGACGAAACAATACCTAAGGGAATGGCCGACCTCTGGCCAACAACGAGCGTGCGTGCTCGCGGAGATGTTCGCTTCGAAGAAAGAAACCATCGTGTGTGTGTGTGTGTGTGTGTGTGTGTGTGTGTGTGTGTCTATCCTAGACGCTATCATCC
>MNPL01007272.1:5427-23821 GCA_002081605.1 Tropilaelaps mercedesae | reverse complement strand
AAGTAATGCAAAAACTGCTACCGTGGACGTTAAATGTTGGCTGATGGTCAGCTTTAAAAAAATATGGATATATGTAACGTACAAGCTAATCAATACGCCAACTTAAGAGAGTCATCATTCATTAAAAAAAAAAGACGTTATAGTATGCGCGCTTATTGGATCACGGCGAGCATCGATTAGCACAACCAAAACAATAGAGGTTTATGAGAAATCGTAATTGGCACTTTCGACCTCTCTGGCCCATGACATGGCCTGCGTAAGCCTAACGTGTCATGGCTATCTCCTGTTAAGAGCTAATTTCTGAACTGGACCTAAAAAAAGGGTTGCGGTTAGGAACTGTCACTGACGGGCTGAGCTCGAAGAGGCCGGTTGTTTTACTGTAAACAACGATGGAAAATATATATATATATATATATATATATGTCACCGTGGGTAACTTTTCACAATCTCCATGTACGAAAACTACGCTGGACTGTCCGTGGGAGTACAGATTAGCAGATTTTTATTAAATTTCACCCGCCGCCTTTCACGCTGATACCGATATTCGGTTCTTGGCCGATATTAGGTCCCCGGCTAATAATCCATCGCCAACAACAAGGCCAAGAGCGAGGTCGCTGCTCTGTTAGGTTTGCCAATTTCCAGGACATGCTATCTCCAGTGAGAGGGGAACCCAAGCTACAACCGTGTACACTCGCGTTACTACGCCAACGCACGTGATACCTCTATGGCGAAACATCATATCCACTAAATGGGTATATCGGCCCATTCAGCCATTTATTGCATTCTCCATGGGTGCCCACAGGCGACAGCGTTAATGGTGCAACCTGCTGTACGACAGAGATGACGCAGCAGTCTCCATTCAGGAACTGGACATCAACGTTTGAAAATCTTTCCAGCGGCGTGACGTTCAGCGGTCTCTGCCCCGAGGGCAAAGAGAAACAGTCTTAATAAAGAGCACATTCAGGCCTACGAAGCGGTGATATTCGGACCAGCGAAGTCGACGGCGCCCACAAGAAGCGAACCTATTAAAATGAAATTACTACCATGAAACATTCAACCATAAATACATTTTATGTACTTTTTGGGTTGAATGTTCTATATGGTTGCATATAGTAAAGGGGCGAAGAACAGCGTCCTTGTGCTGGGCCCGTTTCTAATGCACGGTTCCTATACGAGTTTGCATTCCACTGGTCTAAAGCCTACTAACGTTAATAAAATGCTGGCAGATGAGTCGTCAACCGTGATGTCCTTCCAGCAGGATGGGCGGGCTACGGGACGAGCTGCGTTTCCACTTGTACAACCTCCCGACAAACATCCGGTTAGAATAGCGTTCACCAGCTGAACCGGCCGCCATATTTGGTCCTTAGCAGCACCTCATCAATCCCAAAGGCTACTCGCACTAAAGGTGGTTCGGCGGCGATCCGCAATCGAACATCCGGTGCCGGTTAATAGGACGTAAGTTACAAAAACGCCTTCCTACGTTGGAGCTCGGCATGTTGGCAAGGTCGGATAGTTAGGCAGCCAATACCGGTTAACGATTCTATCCGAAAGTTCGAGGTGGTCGCTTATTCGAAACGTTTCGGTTGGCAGCCGCTGAAGGAGCCGTCACAGGCGTGGGTGATACGAGAGTGTGCGAAATATCGGAACGTGTGACAAAATATGATATTCTGTGAAACCGCTGCGTTGATAGTGGACATGACTTCGCTTTGATAGCGTTTTGAGAATTCCTTGTAAGGTGGGTTAGCTATGTTCCGGTAATTTAACTATAACAGTGTGACATCGTTAAAAATAGATCAGGGTGACATCGTTAATGCTAAATATTGACTGTTGGTCAGCCCTTGTACAAACAACGGAATGGATATTTCTACAGGATTTCACAAGATATTTCTACTCGTTTACATGAAAGCTGCACTTAGCAGTATTTTCTTTACGTCTAGATGGCAAAATCTGTCTACAACGCTGCACAACCTCTCCGCAAAAATGTTTCCCGGCACCAGGTCGTGAAAATCTATCTCCTGTACGCTATACACGAAACGACCACCAGTGCATGCTATTGTCAAATGTGGATTGAACGCCTACAATCCTCCGTTGTTCCTTACAGGGTGAGACGTTTTTTCTGGAAAGCGACTGAAAAATCTCCCAACCTGGCTAAACATCTGTTCCAGTTACGATCCGTTGGCGAAACGGGACGGCCCAGAAAAATGCTCGTTTTTGGCAATGCGCCCCTGCCAAGTGAATATTTGGCGAGGAACATTTGGAACAACAGTGAATTTGAGCATTTGTGACATTTGAACGCGCATTACGTCGACAATTTGCTAACTAGTTTGGCACTTGTCGCCAAGGGATCATTTTTATCAAGGGGTCATAATCATTTTCGTCTTAGGAACATGGCTTTCTCTGCCGGCGCTGTGGCTTTGACCGGAAAAAGTGCTGCACTTTGAGTGATTCCTTAAGTGAGAGTCATTTTATAACTTTTTTTTGGCACAACACATTCGTAAGAACAGTCCAGCGGCAGATACAGAGATGTTGGCGGAAGCTATATCATGTGAATAAACGTCGAGTCGGTAAAACTAAGGTACGTTATCCAGTTTCGGAGGTTTATGTCATTAATATTAGACTGTGCAGAAAGGGCGTTGAGTTATTGACATATGGAGCTCTTGTGTTCGGCGTAGTGCAACGGTGAACCTATCTGACCGCAGGCGTGACGGGGCGGATGAAGATATTGGCGCAGGCCAATGCATCCTACTCCGTTGAAGATCTGAGGTCGGGGAGTGGCTATTCACTTCTGCAAAATCAATCTAGCCTTTAACATCAACTTTTCGTGGGGTTATACATTATGAACACCTATGGATACCTCCCGCCCTACCCAATATCAAATCAACTCACCCTCGGTAAGCCGCCATAAACAGTGAAACGAGTACGCGCGTACCGCCATCAAGAGGCTTCGTCCGAAATAGGAAGATGTGAGACGACATCGGTTTCAGCTATCCGTATTCAAGCGTCCCAGATAGAGGAGAAGAGCTCGTAGACAATCGCGGTCTTCTCTGAGCTTTCCCGGAACTCACATGCCCACCTACCCGGCCCCCTGCATCTGGCTGCTGTAAGCTTCTTCTTTTTTCTGGTCGTAATCTCAAGCGATTCGTTATCCTCCCCCACCACCCGCGCCACAGCGCAGCGTCGCCCTTTTTCCACAAGCAGACGTAGAGGTTCCTACTTATGAGTGCTTGAATTCAAGCTCGCGCATAATCAAGCCACGCCAATGCCATCCTAACGGCAGTTAGCCCCTACCGCGATGTTTTATGCGCTATCGTCGCATCTCTCGAGATGCCGCGTTCATCATCGAGCAGCACAGCGGGTGTCGTTTGTAGATGTGAATCTATGGCGAGCAACAACGCCATTTCTGCCTGGGATGCGTCCGTGAGATGCTATGCGAAAATAGGCGACTTCAACGATAATCTCTAAACTATGTGGCCGCGTACTGCCGTATGTCCTATAGCGATCACCATAGCTGAAAAACACCCTTGAACTTGAAATCGAAGGGCGAGAATCGACGAAGCTGCGTCCTCATGAGGTCGCGGAATGAAGATTCGTTTTTATTCTGTTGAATGTGTAGACCCTGCATGAGCCTATGAGTCGAATGATTGTCTGACACGGTACGTTTTACGGATACGTTTCAAAAGGATAAAATTTCTTTCAAGAAAAATGAACACAGTCGACATTTTAACCGGCAGTTCATGCCGCAGACGCGCTCATATATAGCAACTAGGGTTGAATATTCTACTGTGTTTACGATTCGCATAATGGGTGCAAGTGGGGGCGGAAAGCCAACATGCCAAAAGGCTTTTTTGAGCAATACTGTATATTTATTTTTTTCATACTTATTGCATACGCCACACATCGATGCTCCTGACGACCCACTTTACTCCATGGGGAATAGAGTCACCAGTTTACAAAAAAAAAAACGAAAAAGATCAGCAAGGGAATACGACTGCAGTCAGCGTCCTTCAGATGGTGCTATAAGGCATCCAAGCGTTGCGATGGCCTGCAAAACACGGAATTTTGTGTCGCGCACATCAGCTTCGTCTTTAGGTACGAAGAAACACCTTCTTTAATTTCGTACGAGCCTCCAGCAAGACCGACCGCACCGTGGGCGAGTATAGATACTGTGTGTCCGAATCTGACCCCGATGGCGGTGTTCTCTTTCGTCATCGCAGTTACGAGTGGCTCTCTATGGCGGATGGCCGGGGCCAATTTATTGGCTGCTTGAGTGTGCACTTGGGCTTACAGCGCAACTCATAGGCATGGGAAAACCTGGTAGCTATAGATACTAGTTTTTTTTTTTGCCTTTCTCACTGATCATTTTTATGGCTATGAATTGACTTCTTAGCGCAAATTTTTTTTACGGAAATTTTTTACGGAATTTTTTACAGATTTTACGGAATAGGTGTGAGCTCTTGGCCACAGTAAATGTTAATAGAGATCGCAGAAGCACGAGTAGTCCAGCCGCACGTATCTGAGCAGGCGGTGTGAGGTCCACACTCGCTAACCTCCTTAAAATCTCTCTTCTCAAAGAACAGCTGGAAATGTCGTTTTCGTCAATTCAGATCTCTGGACAGACTGAATATAAATAAACTAAATCTTTTTCTGCACGGGGTTTCTGTTACTACTCTAAAAATTGTGAAAAACTGATGACGGTTTAGGGAACGCTACAGTTTTCTTGTCTTCGATCAGTTTTGGTGTCATGATATTTGTTGTTCCGGCGATGATACTTGTTCACCAATTGTTCCACACTTCGTCACCCAAATGAACAAAACCCTGAACTAATGATTGGTTTGGGTTCCGGATTTACACATTTTCAATTCTCTATGTCTCCCCAAAGCCGGCGTAACGAGCGGGCTCAATGAGTCCTCTCCACTGGCTCAGTGTATAAAATTTTCTGTAAAGTAATTCACGTCATTTCGACGTACCTAGGGTTCAAAAAACTAAAAAAAAATCGGTCAATGGGTGCCTCACGTATAGGTCTGCTGTTTGGCTCACTGTCTCGTTCCTCCAATGCTTGTCGGCGATGAGGTAAATTCCTAATGTGTTTTTTCGTTTGAATGTATACAGCGCTTGTTAACGTATAGTTCAAGCAAACGTGTTATCCGTTACTTCAGTTCTGCAGTTAGAAAGCATTCAACTAATACGAAGTCGTTTCATTAGCTTACCCAAGGGGCGCCTTGCTGAAGCTCACTAAGTGTTCACTGTTATGCATGCGCTACCCGGTCTTCAGCTACGATTTTACCAGTAGTTAGGAACTGTTAAAGTGAGCGTTAATACGAGCGACCAATACACACTATGAAGGATGTTTATTGCAGTCCTGTTGCTCGATTGACGTGGATATCCATGCAGCCTAATGGATCCGTCAACTCTTATAGATTCTTGAGGCATAATCGTTCAAAACGGAAGAAACCAATTCTACAGATGTCGAGAAGTTTCTCATTAATTTAGATCAATTAGATGTTTATTGACAGCGCTTATTGAAAACTTTGCCCGTTAAAGACGGTTCGGTTTGTCTTCAATCTGTTGTCGTGCAGTCGATTGCATGCTAAAGCAGATTAAATACCCTAAAAACAAATTGCTTTTGAAGCAAAGATTCGTTTATTTATTTGGAAGTCGATTCTTACACAGGTCTCATTCCAGGCATGCGAATTTCGTTCAACCTCATTTCTACACAGAATATTATTCCGCAATGATCACAACACAAAAACTACTCAATTTTCCCATATCGCTTCAGGATTCACGCACAAACTTCGATCCAATTTAAACTCATTGATAACATGCGTTCATTAATGAACAGTTCATGCTAAACAAGAGGCACTTATTGGATGTACAACCTGATCAGAATTTGATACCGTGGTTGGCTCTATGTCATCGGACGTACAAATACCCAATCCTTGGAGTAAAACTATTGGGAAACCTGTGAATATTTTCTCGACGCAGTATTTTTTAGTCTTATGATCAATGACACAACAGCCGAGGTATAGACACTTCCATCCGTTACCATCACGAAATCGCTATAATGGAACTCTACTGACATATTTTCAGTGTGCACACAAGAGTGACCTTCCAGCTGAGCGACCTTCCAAGGAAAGTACTAGAATAGGCATTCCGTCCTCGTTACCCGAATTTCGTTGGCCATACTTTAGCGTTCTCCACTGCTGGCGGCATCTATTCGTACTACGGCATCTATACAACGTGGCACCGTTAAACTGCGTGTGATACGCACATTTTTCGATATCTCCACCGCTCTGCAGGCTACGTTCAGAAACACAGCCTTGTTCCAAACATCGCCACAAGTTCTGAGCTTCCGGCACCGAATCGCCAGTTCCGTGCAGATCCTCAGCGGAGCAGTCAGGGTAGCGTTGTCTTCAGCCAGAGTCGCCGCTCGTCGCCTGCTTTGCCCCCTCCCCATCCCCGACGAAGAACCTCAAGGCCAGAGCTCTTCTGCGGAGCTCCTCTCGTTTTCTTCAACTGAATTCGTTTACTTCAGCTGAGGGTCCTACGCGGACACTCGACACTTGCGCCTCTCGGCACCTCTCCACCGGCTTGCCTTGTAGCGGTTTAACGCGGAATGGCTCCCATCGGTGCGCTTGGACAACGCAGTTTGTTGACATCGCTGACATTGCGTGATCACTCAGCTCTGCAGCGGCTGGTTGGCCGTAGGTTACGTTTCGGCAGGGTAACACAGACCTGTACACCATCCCTTCCATCAGGGCATGTATTCTTCACCCAGTAAATTGCGAAAATGGAAATTAGTCGTCCAACGAGTGTGTCCTTGCTTTCGGCGTGCGCGCAAAAAAGGTCAGCTTGGGCAAAATTGTTTTTGTCGCTTTAGTTCACTAAAATTAAGCGTAGCCAGTAGATCTATAGCGTGGTTCCGTGTGTCGGTGCGTTTTGCGAGAGTCGTCCTACGATCCGAAAATTCAAAAACATAGAAGTCTACTTGATAGCCGCATATAACAACTGTATTGCTAGACTCCCGTGTTTTTGTGTGTGTGTGTGTGTGTGTGTGTCTAGCTCCGCATGACTTGTGAATGTCTGCACTCTGGAGCGCTAGGCGGGACCCACGAGCAAGCATGATCGAATGTATTCGGGTGTCTGTTTTTACGTTGTCTGCTACCGTCCAAAATGTCGTAGATATGCCCGACATTTCGCCATCGATATTTGAAAAAGGGAAGTAGGATAGGTGAATCCGCTGGAGACCTGCCGAACTGGTGGCACCCCACTCCAGGACGAGGTTGACACGTGCATGGAAGCTACATTCGAGAAGACGCGGTTGTTGCTTGATTGTCGCACGTTCAATTGTATTATTTCATTCATGAATAGTGTAGCACCGTGGTATTAAAAAAAAGTAGTGATAATAACGAATACTTATTCACTGTACATGTCAATGCTAGTGAAATAGTATCATAATGTGATCGGCTTTCCTGAGCACGTCGCACATTGACCGCGAGCCAGTTGATAATCTGAAGACTATGCAGTTCCTGCCGGGAATAGCCCCCTCTATTCTCTAACTCCGACCCACCTGGCCGTTTCCTCACTGCAAGACCAACGTATTGATTCAGGAACGTCCTGGTTCTGGGTACACCAGCAATGGCCATCGATGGCCTTGTCGATAGATATGTAAACCGCTGAATAGGTCATTCCGTTTCATATTACGATACACGATTACATCGAGGCTATTAAATGTCGGCTCTTGCCGGCTAACTACAGCTGATGGACGTCGATGGTAAGAAAAGCGAACATTTTTATTAGTAACGTTTATGCTTGTACGACTGTAGGGGTCGAAGGAGTATTCGATCGCCTTTCCTAACACAAAGTGCAATGAGAGAACCTCTTCGCACGACCGACACATGTCCACGGAATGCTTCGCTATGTTTTCCTCAGAATTTTTTTTTTGTCTTTGCGAATTTCAGAGGAAGGCGGTGGCAGAAGGATATCCGGCAATAACAAACCTGAAGGTTGAACTTGATTCAATTTTCTGCGAAACTCGATGGATTGCATGAGCTTGACTCGTTCGAGCTGTCTTAACATTGCTGCTGGCCGTTGATTCATCTGGAACGAATCGATTGCTCATGGATAGCCATGGGTGGTGGTTGTACGAATGGGACACTGCCTTCGCTAGTGTGACCTTCTACGAAATTGTTTGCTATATTCGAGGTCTTTTATGGTGATGCTAGCGTTGGCTATGCTCTAGCAGTAAGAAAAGTCCGTGTGTATGTATTATTATTACTGTCGTTATGATCATTTATACTCAATTCAAGCGTCTTAGATGAAGGGGAGGCGCTTGTAGACAAACGCGGTCTTCTCTAAGCTTTCCCGGAGCTCGTATGCTTACCAATATATATATATATATATATATAATGGAAATATAATAATAATGCTGATGATGATGGCACTTAGTCTGGAAAGCGTGGGATCGAATGACGATGGTCTCATCTTTCGTCCTTGTAAACACTATCATTTTGGTTTGGACAACTTTTTTGGATTAGTCGCTTTGTTGGTCAAAGACAGCTTCGCGTAGCTAACCAGTTCGACCTGTCACAAACCTTTCTCTGCACTCTGCTTTCGAATGGAGGGTTACATACGACTTTAACACGCCGTACGGCACAAATATGGCACCTGGAAGGTACGCGTCTACCGTGACGTCCTAGTTTCGAAGCGCCTACGCGTACTGCTTATATTATTGAAACGTATCTTCACTGGAATAGAAAGTTGGAACTGCGCAGGATGAGACGGGTACCCCTTTGGCACTGGGTTTACGAGAATCCGAGCCAGCGGTGAAATACCAAGTTCCCGAATTCTTCGGGGACGACACTTTGCGAAACATCTGCGTCAACTTCTGAAGCCCTAGCCAGAACTACGGGTTAGACCCCTACCAGGGCTACGCAAACGGCTTCACCGCTTCGTGCAAACCTTCCCGCTTTTTCGGGAAGACACCAAGAGGTGGGAAGGTCAAGGCTAAACTTGAAAAGGTCCGAAAGGTCTATAATATACATACGCTCTACGCCCGGCAATTGTCGTCGTGATCCGCGACATGCACTTCGGAAGCACCGGCCAGCTACGTCTGTTCGTGCTTTATTTTCCGTGAACCAACAGGTTTCCCGGACATCGGCAGTGTTCTTAGCTTACCAGTCATTTGCCTTTAGATTTTCAACATAGGGTGGATGGCCTGCGCCAAGAGACAATCGCCTCTGCAGCTGATGCTCAATTGGAGCTTTGCTAAAGCACGATCCGTCTGTGCTTAGCCCGTTAGTGTGCTCGCGGTGCTCGATACGCGATGCTCGAAACTGGCTCAGGCCTTGAATAGGCTTCCGTAGGGATGTCTAGATTCCTCATGTGAGTTTGGGTTTGTTTGCTCCCAGGCGGCATCTTGAATATTTTTTGGGTAACGGTGGCTGTTCTTGTCTGTGATCATCTTCACCGTATTTCAGATCCGACAAACGCGCTGGTGCCGATTCTAAAGTGAGTTTACGTGACGTTCTCTATATCTTTATTTTTAATGGCCACATGGACTTTGATTTTGGGAATTTTTTAAAAATAGCCTCAATTTTTGGGAGTGCCGGTGGGATGTACCTACATTCAACTAAACGGTATCGGAGATGTGCGCAGGTTTTTGCTTTCACGTACCAAACATGAATTCCAGTCTTTCATTAAGTCCTTCATACCTTCGTTGAAGGCCACAAGAAATAGTGCTTCAAGTGGTACCTTAAAAATCAAAGTCACAGTCTTAGTTTTGGCGAAACCGCCTCGAACGGAACACACCACCCCTCCCCAAGAACCGAAAAGTCCATAGCGTGTACCTGCGCCATCTGCGCAACCTGCAAACGAAAACCAAGACTAGAACGAAGCGAAACAAATTAAGTTCCTTTAGTAGCGTTCCCCTGCACGAAATACTCGTTACGTCGAGATCCTCTGATGAACTCCGATACCTGCTGATCAGACTCGATTCAACCGTATTTCCCCCATGTGACGAGCAGCTACTCTTTGCTAGCTAACGAACAGCTGTTCCCGAGCGACTCCACGAAACAGCCCCGGTAGTTCGTCGCCGCTATGGACGTGTCCGTAGATCCGATGATCAGTCAGTGAAATGTCGGCAAAATTAACACCGGTCAGGTAGTTCCGTTCCCCCGGAGCGGCCAGCCTCGGCATTCACGGCCGGCCTTGCTGGGCAATCGTCACCGCCAGAGTCGCCTAGTCGTTAACCATGCTTATGGTTGTCATTTTATGATGTCGACTTGTAAAGCCCAAGGTAAGCTCTTACCGCGTCGCAGGCCGCCGACAGCTGAGCGCCGCCGAAGGTGCTCGCGCTCGTGGACGTCGACGCAGTCCGCGACGGAGCTCAACGAGCGCATGCCGAAGCGAAGCCGCGAAGTGAAGATCCGCCTGTCGATGGCCGAAGAGGAGCTGCTCTCGCCCAGTCCGCGCAGCACCCCGCAGAAACACTTCACGCGGCCCTCACTCGAGCAGCGGCAGAAACTGGTGGAGATTGCGCAGGACATCACTGAGCTGATGGATTCGTACAGCCGCGAGCGGTCCAGCAGTGAGAGGGTAGGCGAATTGGGTTTCGAGGCCTTTGGTCGCGTGTTTGAAGGTTGGCTTATGAGCAATGGGGTTGAAAGAAGGGGGCCAATGGTCTGGTGGGGGTTTTGCGTTGTTTCGTGTGTTTGCTGTTGTTCTTAATCGTTAGGGAAAGCTCGGCAGAGTTTGGAGTGTACACCAGGAGTACACAACCGGGAGCACGTCATCTCTAGCGTTATACGGCTGGTCTGAGGGCCGTTAGCAGTAGCAAAATAGGTCAGCCTCTCGTGTATCACGACGACGTCGATGCGCGATCGATGTATTCCTCTCATTTTGTTTTTCGCAGAGCGGTAGACACAGTTTCAAGTTGCTGAGTTTTCTCCAGCCGTCGTCGCGGCAATCGGCGAAAGAGGCAGACGAAAGAATGGGGGTGAAGCTCAAAGCCATCGAGAATCGAATCGTCGAGATCGAGAAGGAGATGTCGAAGACCCCGGCTACCCTTTCGCGGACGAGGTCCACGCGGACGCGTCATCTCTTTGAAAAGTTGAAGTCCGCCGACTCTTCACCCATTGCGTGCTTCATGAGGAAGGTCCTGGGCGAGAAATCGCCGAAACTTCTCGAAGCTGCATATCAGTCTTCGCCCGAAGATCCCGCTAGGCTCAAGCCGAAGATCCCGTCCGAGGAGGGCATTTCGCTCGGCGAGTCGACCAGCACCAACTCGAAGCCACCGAAGAAGCCCCAAGCTACAACCTCCCCGCCAAAAACCGGCCGAGCCTCGGCGCCGCCGTCCAGGATCTCCGATGACAGGAAGGAGCTCCGATCATCGTCCAAAGCGAGTCGAAAGCGGACGCAGATGACAACGTCCGAGACTTCGGAGAAGCGGCCGTCGAGGCGGAGTGAGGCGTTTGCTCAACAATGGCATACGACGACGACCTCAGAGAAGGGGGACAAAGTGGACAGGTCATCGAACATCGGAACTCTCTCGCCGGACTCGGAGTGTTCGTTAGCCTCGAGCGTGAGCAAGTCACCGGTCGACGAGGTCGTGGCAAAGCGGAGCCGATCATCCCTCACCGCCCCCGAGTCTTCCGAGAGGTCTTCATTGTCGTCGACAAGATCGAAGCCGGATCCGGGCCAAAGGGAGTCTCGAGGAGGGTCATCAGGATTCCAGAGCTCGTCGACGTCGGAGCGCTCATCGCTCAGTAGGGACACCATTCCGAGAGAAAAATGCACGTCCCAGGTCGAATCCGAGATGGATCGCGAAGCAGAAGAGTTATCGAGCACGACGGTGAGCAACAAGTTCTTCATAGTCGGCGAAATTCGTTGACCTGATCCGGGCATTACTTTTTCTTGTGGCTAGGTTTTCATTGGAAGGCCATTACCGTAATGGCGACTCTCGGTTGATTCCGTTCTGTGTGCGCGTTCGTGCGTGTGTGCGTGACCAGTTCAACGTGTCGAGCGGCCGGCGTTTTCGTACGCATCCGGCCATCGTGTCGACTATACAACCAAAATTGACGCCACCGCCGAGTAAACTCTAATGTCATGACGAATTGTAGTGAAAATAAAAAGCCGGCCCATGTTGTGTGGATTTGTTTAGCTAACCGAACCAATGACGTCTTCACTTCCGTTCGTTCCACAATGCCGTCCGCCGAGTGAAGTTCACTCAGTTCGACGGGACGCGTGCTTCAGCGCGCGCGCGCGTGACACTAAAACCATGACACTATTCCAATCAGCTGGAATGCAAAATAATCGCGCTTCCGTGAAGGCCATGAGTAAACTAGATAATCGTATCGTGATGACCCACATAGGTCTGCGTCGGTGGCCAGCGGAACTTCACGGCACCTCGCCGTCTCCGAGGGTGAAGCACGCGGCAAAGAAACGCCACGTGAAACAAAAAACCCTGACCTTTCAGCGCAGTTTTTCGTCGCTTAGCATTTGCCATAACGAAAACACACATTTACTAGAGCTCCGAGCGTAGTCGAGTCATCGACGAGGTCGTCGCATGCCAGAATCGCCTTGCGCAGTCTTCATCCTGTCGATGAGACGCAGCCGTGTTGTACTTCGTTGCTCGTGTCCAGATGTCACCCGACCACCGATGATCTGTGGTGGCCCTTTCGTGTGTCTTAAAGGACGACTGTTTCTGGCGTGACCGTGTGTGCCGTGAAGGCGACACGGCTACAGCTTCTGACCAGCTCTGACAAAACCCCGGAGCGGCTGTGAAGGAGGCTATGTAGTCATCTCCGTAGTGTCTACGGCGTAGGTGGATCCATTGTTGTTGAGGCTGCCCCGTTCCGCGTGCGATTTACTTGGCTGTGCCGCTCTGGCCGATGTCTAATCCTTCTAATCTCTTCGTCCACCTTCTCCTGAGTTGGCGTGACCGTCGCTGGTTTTTATCACATCTCGCCTTGCCAACGAGGCCCCCTTCCTCTCGTCATGCCTCGTCGTGGCCAACCGGGAAGCTATCCAACGCGTTGTCCATGCCGCAGACTCCGACGGCGGCGGCGGCAGAAGCGTTTTTGTCGGCTCTGAGCTGTGACGCGATGCGAAAAGAATCAACCTGCCACGGGGGTTAGGTTAGGTTAGGTTGTGGCATGACTAGATACGGCGCTGCGTCCGTAGGCTCTGTTCAGAGAGGCCATCCCTGACCGAGGAACCTACTTCGGTAGCCGCTCGCTCTGATTCTGCCAGATCGGTGGCTGATCTCTGAACGGCACGATATGCAGTTAGCGTGACATATACGTAATCCCCAGTTACCCGACCCAGACCGGTGACGTGGAGTGAAGGCCGGGTGGGGCAAATGGGGGGCTTCCGAGGAGCTCTGCTTGCACTTCGTAGATGTTGGGGTAGCTCGGCTGAGGCCCTGGATAGCGTTCGTAGGCAGGAGGGCTTCGACGAGATCAGAGTGGCTTATTATGCTCTGAAGTCTGGCGTTGCCCCAGGTAAAGACAGAGTTCATCAGCCGCTTCCATCGGCGTTACATGCCCCTGGTGCTAGGGTGGCATCCGAGGTATCACCCACTGGTTGCGAATACGTTAGTAGAATCGCTGACGACCTGAACTCGGTATCTGTGGTAGCGCCGAATGGCTAAATGTAGCGCGGAGCTCCGGCCGGCGTCACTGTTATCGACGAATACGCCCAAATGTCGCGGCCGGCGGGGGTTCTTGTTAGTCTACGGGTGCTGTGCTTAGCTGTGCTTAGCTGTGCTTTCTTGTCTCTCGGCGAGGAATACGATGATAGTGAACGGGTGTGACGTCGACACACGGGCGGCGGAGCTTCCCTTGCGTCCTCCCAGCAGAGCTCGTGGAGGTTAGTGACGCGCGCGGTCGGGCGTCGCCTGCGCTACGAAGATGGTTGTGACCACGACGTGTCATCTGCACGAATCGCTCGCTTGCTCCACCGGCCACCGCATCGCTCATTACTGCCTACCTTTCCTATCCTATGTTGGTGTATTCAGTTTTGGCTTCGAAAAATCCTCCTCGAAGTTTCGTTTCCACACTTGACGCCTTGACCCGTTCGGCCGCTCAGGGGCTGGCCCCCTTCCCGAGCAGAGGGAACGAAACAACTTTGAGCGTCTCCTCTACAACTAGCGGGGGTTTCCTACCGCTGCGGGGTTGTCGGTCGCCATGAAGCTGAGACCCCGGCTGGGGTCCACCGCACCGCGAGGGATTCGGTCTTCTCAATCGACACCGATCCATCACCCGTCCGCACTTAATCAGCACTAACCGCCTGGTTAGCCATCACGAACAGGACGGAGCCTGCCCCCGGGGTCACCCCCGGGTGGCAGCATTTGGCCGTCAGACGTGTCCCGACTCCGGAGTCCGCTGTGTGTCGCTCACACTTCGCGGAGCGCCACAATGACTCGTGAGATCGTGAAGAGCTCCTGGCAATCAGTGCGATTCCCGTTGTTCTGGCAGAACCGGTTTGTCTTCGTAGGCTTCGTACGCCGCGCCGGTGTGTGACCGCGCACTCAACAGCTCCGGCTCGGGTAACTTCTCCCCGTGGACGACGGATGGATCAGACCGTCGGTGTGGTCCGAACGTCGCAAGAGGGCGGGTGGCTGAGTGGGTGGTTGGGTGGGTGTCTTCTTCCACTATGGCGCGCGTCCATAGGTGAAGGTTTGGACGACTTTCGTCTTGAGAGGCTCGCGCCGCTATATTAGGCCTATTGAAATCGCCGAGACAGAAGCAGCAGAAGACACGCTACGAAGATCCGACGACGGAACCGAGGCGAAAATCCATGTTTCAGTTGTTGGCCAGTGTGTTGGTCCATGTAGACGACGGCGCATTGAATGTCAGTTATGTCGCTGACAACAAACAGCAACGCTGGTTTGTGTGCGCCGAAGATGTTGATCCGCTATCCAGACGAAGCGCTCGATGAGCAGCGCACCCGGAGCGCTCTGAAGCTGCTCCGATGTGGGCTTACGATGCGAAACGCAGATCCGGAGCTGAGTCAAGAAAACTTGTCGGATTGGGGATGACGACACACTTCTTGTGGTTAAAAGCACTTCACGAGCCTCACGGGCGACCGCGTGTCCGATCCGAAACGCCTCAACCGCTCTCATCGCTGCTATTCTAAGTTATTCTAAGTGAGTGGCTCCAGTGGGCAAACATTACCTCACTCGACTTGCGTGGGACGCCGAAGTGCTTCGAATATGACGAGTTTTGGTCAGGGTCGTGAGGAAACTCATGTCTGGCCTTTCTCCACACACACACACACACACACACACACATGGACATAGATACATATGTATCTATGTGTATGTATGTATATACACACCTCTACATAGATATAATGATGGCTCTGAGCTGGCTGGTTGAATTTATACTGACGACATTCTCCGCGTCTGTTCGGAAAGCAGCGACGAGTATGGCGCTCCGAGAAAAAAGCCACAGACACATCTCTTAGGGCGATTTTCTGCCATGGCCATTTTCCAGCGACGCCAGCTGATGCTCGATTTGGTCCTGCCAAGCGAATGCGCCGACTCTGACACGAATCCTGCGGAGTCGTCCTTATTCGCTTTCGTTCTCTATGGCGCCGCTATGGCGGTTGTTAAGTTGTTGTCGACCGCCAGCTGATCTGACGACCGTTAGGTGGAGACGTTCGTCCGATGGCCATTCGACGCTCACGGTCACTCACGGACGGGGGCTGAAGTCTCGCCGAAGGGGCGCACGTTAGGCTGTGAGCGAATGAGTCCCCATTGGGAATTAGTTCGAGATACCTTTTCGAAGGCTTCACTTTGTTGTTTTTTGTTTGGAGATCTTGCCACGTCCGAGTTCAGCCGGTGCACTCATACTTCACTTTTCCTCGATTTATTTCCACTCTCTCTCTCTCTCTCGGTTCATGTGTCCGTCACTCGATATTTTTCGCCATCTTGCATTTTTGTTCTCTTTCTCCACCGCATCCCCCCTCAGCCATTCTGTCAGTGGTGGTGGTGGTGGTGGTGGTGGTGGACACTGCGCCCCCACCATCCCGGCGGCCCTGGGTTCGGCTGGCAGCTGCTGTTTTTTTCCCCCGTCACCTGCACGTCCTCGGCCATGTTTCCTCGGCCGGCCATGGACGCCTTTCTTTGTCTCGTCCGTCCTTTTTTGTGCACTCTCTCCCATCTCATCATCAATAGCACTACAGCGACACTATATATTATTCTTCCCCCAGATGAGTTTTCTCTTTTTCTCTCTGTTCCGTCTCTCCAGCCCTGTCTTGCCGGTCCACTCGACGTTCCCGTGAGGCCTGTAGAGTTCTTGCAGACGCGGCCGCCGATGAGGCCGCAGAGGCGGGTTCCGGCGGGGGTTGACGGTGAAAGGAGCCGGCCGAAAGGAGCTGAACCTGACAGAGAACGAGTATATAACAACCAAGTTCCGAAACTCCGAGCAGGCTCCGAGACATCTGGCTGAGTGTCGGAGCGTGCGGGCCTGTTTGTGGTGATGTCAGCGTGGAGAAGGCGGTGTCGCATACGGCGGCCCCCCATCGTCATGAATAATTCGAAGCGCTTGTAAGCTTCGCCATCATCGCCACCATCAACACCAGCATCGTCGCGGTATATGCGCGCGATAGGCGCGTCTGACACACATGACGAAACGAGAGAGACAGAGAGGAGATAGAAATGAAAAAAAAATAAGAGAGGATGATACGCCGATCCAGGAGTCTCTGTGAACCTGTCGTAATGTCGACGGCCGTATCTTCTATTCAGGAGAACAACGTCAAACTGCCGCCACGAGGCGACGCTGAGGCAAAACAGCGCCGCAGCTCCACGGTTGCCGCCAGTGGTTCACATTTTCACATAGCAACGTCTACACACACACACACACACACACACACACACACATTTCGTTCACTTGCAGTTGCGTATACGCGTCAACGGCGAACCCTCCGTCGGCCAGGAGCGGTCCTTCATCTGGCCACTCCATTTAACGACCGAGGACACCCGTCGAATACGACCAACTCGTAAAGTTCGCTAACGCCGTTTCGTCCTTCTTGTGGACCCAGGCCGCAAACCTCACGGACGCAAAATGTGGAGGGGCGCCAAGGTCGGCGAAGGGGCGTCGATAGCGGGCGGCACCCCGCCCGCAAACGCAGTGGGCGGCATAAAGTGCGACCTGAGCTTACCCACCAAATCGCCGTCTTTGCTAACATGTCAGGCGGCAACAAAAACAATAGCCATCGCTAACCTGCGCTGGGATCTAGAAGGGAAAAAGGAGCAGAACAAAAGCGTTTGAGAAAGCTCTGCGAGTGCTTCGGGGTGACAAGTGGGGTGTCACACTTTTCGCTGGCATCGTCCATTTCGTCCGTCGCTTTCCTTTTGCGCTTTGACCGAACAAAGTTCAAAAATAAATATAGAGAGGGGCCGGACGGGTGGATGAGGGAGAGAGGGGTGGAAGAGGGAGCAACAAAAAAATACACGGGGGGGCCGTCACCTGGTAGATATCCAGCTAAGACGCGTTTGAGTGGCGAATATTGGGCGAAGGCTGTGGTTGCGCAGGCGTCGTTCCCGATCCACTGGAAGTTCTGCGCTTGGCCGCGTCGCATTCGATATGAACTACTCATACGTAGACGTCTACGGTGGCCGTTTTCGGCGGCACTTCGTGAAGTAATCATACTTCAGATGGGATACTGTTGCCAGTTCGTTTGAAACGTCTCTTCTCGGGAGTGTCCTTCACGATGTCTAATGAGAGATGCTAGATCAGAACCGACCGATGACCGAGGCGAGGTGCAGCTGCTGACAGGCTGAAGTACTCCGGTTAGAGGAACAAAAAAAAACTGTCCTGGCGGGGGTGAGGATATCCGAGTTTTGTTACGAACTCGTCGATATAGGTCGAGGCCGATAATGAAGGCTTTAGTGGCGGCAGGTCAGTGGGGTAGTAAGCACAGTAGTTCGTCGAACCTTTGTAAACCAAAATGCACAAGAAGACCTTGTCGACTACATAAACACAACCTGAAGGAGGCTAAAAGAGGGATGCGGAAAGGTCTCCAGACCCCTGAGACGGCATCTCAAGAAACTTGACAGTGAAACGACATTCAAATAGGACATCTGCAATGGCAAGCAACTTCCATCCGGAACAGTTCCGCCGATTTCGGATCTGTGAGAGCGTACGCCGCTTTGCTACGACTGTTCAGCCCTGCGACGGCAGATCTGTCTCAGAGACCTGGCTCAGACTAGGCTGCTCGCTGATCATGTGCATGTGTTTTTCTCTCGGCACTGCCTCGCATGAAATCATGTAAAATACGCCTCTTCAGGTCACATTGTTGTCGACCTTTATTCGCACGCGGCGACGCTGTCCTGACACAGAAACCGCCTTGCCACTATGGCCGCAGTTCCGGCGACGCGCCGACTTCAGAC